>JAGXCT010037096.1:36916-93952 GCA_022495035.1 Philopotamus ludificatus | reverse complement strand
CCAAAACGGCGCCGCACTCAGATGCAGAATCGTGTTTAGACCCGCCGCATTTAAAGGGTTAATACCAGCAGTCCAATATTGGAAAATAGAAAAATATTAACACAGCACATTGACGCATATTCTCTTTAGCGTACAAACCCGAAGTACTAAATATATCTTCTATTGATGAATGTGATTTCTCACGAGTATGCAAAATCTTAGCTCACATTGTCAGATATCGAAAATAATAATAATGAATTTAATACTTAAACAAACTCAAATCTTTAATCATTTGTTAGAATTTCTAAGTTGAGTCGTTTTTGTATTATTTTTTTTATATCCTGTTATCTGTTGAACATGTTTACCGCAAAGTGAAACTCGATTGTATTATCAAATTATTTCTTTTTTTTTAACTGCTATGGTCATCCCGGTATGGCAATTGGTAATTCACCGCACACGTGCTGAAAGCTTTGTGTAAAAGTTATTTGGATAGAAATGTGTTCATTTGATTCATGGAAATATCTAGAACCCATACGTTTAGTCAGCAAATTCAAGATTTTGCTACATTGGTAAATCTATTCGTGGTCGGGACATAATTATGTAAATTTCGTAATTAGGTTAATAGATAAATATTGATACATAAACGTAGTGTAATAATTAAATTTGTTAAATATTATAATAAAATCAGGAACAATTAGGAAACAAATCAAACTTTATTTTTACTTAAATAGCGTGAAAATGCATACTCGTATTTAAACAATGAGCAATTAAATATTTAGAGGCATTGGAAAACTGCGTCGAGTATGCAAATTTGCGTTCACAGGTGATGCAAATTCGAACAAACTATGCACGAAAATATCATCTGCGTGATTGCGAACAAAAGATTCATAGAAGTATTTTGATATTTCACAATCTCGGCTTAACGACGAATAATTAACATTAAGTCTACGCTAACAGATGATGCACTGGATTATCTCACACCGCAAACAGTGGCGGCTTCTTGGATGATTAGCGGCTTGTGCCATTGTAATGGTCGCTTTTTACACTGAATTAGTATTTAAATATTTGCTAAAAAAAGCTAATGAACGAAATAAGCCAGACGTGTTAATTAAATACATTTACCCTGATTTAACATACGCTGGCTATTCAATGCTTTGTGTTTGTTTACTATTATTGCTGTTAATTTAACACAGAATGCATGTTCATTAAATCTTATTGAAACGAAGACACATATTGACGCTGGAAAGCAATCTTGCTTTATCTCGAAAAACTATGATACGGTAAATAGGCTACTATGTTCAAATTTTTAGGATTTTTTGCACAGAATGTACGATAAATTGTGTGAAGAGATCAAAACTACAGTTCTCTTTCTTGTAGTTTAAGAATTATTAATATTTTAAATGTTTTTTTAATACCTCTGTAAAGTCTTATTTTTCGAGATACAGCAAGATTGCTTTGCAAAATCAATATGTAATAAAATAATGATAAAAATATTTCTTAATTAATCTATTTATTTTTCATTTCAGATTTCCTCGTCAAATACACTCAGAATTTGTTGAATTTTTATCATTCACCATCTAAAGATGATCAGCTCTTTAGAAATACATTTCTGCATTTCATAATAAAATAAATAAATTTTATCACAAAAATCTTATTTTAAATCACAGTATAACTGGATCCATTTTACTATTAATTAATATGTGTAACGAATCCGATATGACGGTACTTACGAATCTGCCATACGATGCCAAAGAAGAGAAGAGTTGCCTTTTCAACTGCGAAGTGGATAGCGATGTCACTTTTGTGGCCGGAATTGATGACGATACATGGAGGATCCCCGGCCATAAACATGTATTGACAATGAAAAATCAAGTATTCAAAGCAATGCTCGATGGACCACTATTCAGCGAGAGTGTCATCTGTATCGAGGACGTGGACAAGCGAGCATTCGAACAACTTCTAAGGTATATTACACTATATTATTTATAATGAATATATTATTTATTAGTTTATCTATTTTATGTAATGTTTTCAATTATTTTTTAGATTTCTGTACGAAGACAAAGTTTCGTTGCCGTCTATCCCTACTGCACGGGCGACGTTAGAAGCCGCAAATAAATATCTCTGTCCGGAACTGGTTAACGAATGTGTGAAATATTTAGATTCAAATTTAAGTCCATCCACAGTCCTACATGTATTTCAAAATTTAAGATTCTTCTGCAGTAGAATTCCGCTCCCTAGCAATACACCGACGGCGCCGTCCTTGAACGAGATAAATAAACCTCCCGGATCGATGTGTCCCGAAGAAGGAATGACGGAACGGTGCAATTATCTTTTGCACAATTGTTTGCTATACATAGATGAACACGCCGATACCGTTCTTCAACAAGAATGCATAGAAGAGCTGAGTTACGAAGATATTAAAATTATAGCGATGAGGGATACGTTGAACGTCACTTGTGAAATGGAATTATTTCACGCTTTAAACCGTTGGTGCAAGAGCGAGTGCAAGAGAAATAAAAAGGAGCTTACGCCAGCCAACCGCAGGCTGGTGTTGAACGAACTCAGCTATTCCGTACGTTATCTATTGATGACGGAGAACGAATTTATACGTGGACCACAAGCGAGCGAATTTCTTGATCTCACCGAATGTCGATTCATACTTTCCCGTATGCGAAAAGATAAAAATATTAAGCTGTCGAAGGAGCAAGAGGAGATGTTGAAGAAGTTTGAAACTCCTCGGTTTTACAACGTGCACGTTCAGCCGATTCATCTTAGCGAAAGGTCGGAGAAGAGATTTATACCGTACGAGGATAAAACCAAGCCGAAAAGCGTCGATACTAAGAAAAAGAAGAACAATAAATCGAATAAAAAGTTTATCGACGTCGACAAGGATGAAAAGAACGAGGGTTGTTCGTGTTCTTGCTTTGGGGAAGGTTTATTACGAGCGTTTGTTTGTCTTTTTGACTGATTAAATATTTAAATAACCAAATTATATTTATTGAAATGTAGCCGACATAGAAAAATTATTTATTATTGAACAATGTCACGCATGTTACGCTCAAACATATTTAAATGAAATATTAGAAAATGACCATTGGTGCTAAAAACTCTGTATTTCATGAGAATTCTGTTACATTTATTAATTCATCGAAGACAGTTGATTGTTTATGTTAAAAATAGATGCCATGTCCGTTTACCTAGTCGTATATATGTTTCTGATATTTTTGACGATGATGTATCGTTGTGCTCGGGCATAAGTTGATTTTGTATATATATTTATCGTTATATAAAAATATTTGTTGTATTAAAATTTCAATTCTGTTATTATTTCTAACAATATGAATTGCGCTATTAGCGCAATTAAAACTCGTAGTAAAATTATATTATTCAATTAAACTAAACTATCAAGTTTAGCGAACGTTAAAACTATTGATAACGTCTGCCTTCTAACAAAATGCTGTCTCGTGGACTCATCTCGTAGTAATATTCATATAGATTCATTGATCTTAAATATAAATGTACATAAATAAAATTATATTTAGCGACAATTAATGCTTAGATAGAGCAAGTGTACGTATACACATATTTTTGTATTGTGATTCAATAATAATTCTCTACACAAGTACATTCGTATTCACAAACTATGATTGAATTCATTCGTAAGAAAAAAACATTTTTTTTTTAATAATTTGAATTATTTACTATTGAAATATAGTGAATTATTGTTATTAATCATTTTATTATATTATAAAAATGTATTTTTATCATTATTACTATATTAATCTTTAGAATTATAATCATTTATTACGTATAAAATATGCTAACGTATTTTATACATTGCATACGCTCTGAAAAGCTAGAGTTTGAACAAATTACGTCGAACTTAACCTTCGAAATTGTATAAATTTACAACAAAAAAAAAACCCAGCAACTGGATATAATATCTCATGCTTAATTAATATGTGTATGTTAGAAATGTTTAATGTTACGATATTAAACATCTCATTATGTTTCTACTAGAATTAAGGTATATTTTATTCTCTATTATATTATAATGGCAAAGCTTAATTTATATATTGTTTTCGATTATCGTGTTATAGTTGATACATTATTTACATATCATCGAATGATACCGACGTTGCTACGTGTCGTAGCGTTTCGATCGACAGATGCGTCCGAATATCTTTTCCGATATGTATTCGGCCGACTTTCCATTTTACGAGTATAGTACTGTTCGGTGCTTTAATAATTTTTCTTACTACTTACATGCCGCGTGAAATGTTTAAAATTCACTTTAAATAGTTATGTATGTTCCTTGAAGGTATGTTTAATTACTAATATGTATAACATTATTATATTAAATCATAGTTTTATTTATGTTTAAAATAATTAGTTATCATATATTGTCTAGTCTAGTCATTTATCATTAATCCATGTTTATGTTATATGTTAAATTGATATGGTGTAACCAAATATATCAATAAAATATTCCTTGTGTTCAATGTGTTCTATTAATTTTGTTGTATTCGAAGAGCCAAGATAACCTGGAGAGCGTCAGTCACAGTCATGACATCATGGTTGAGACGGAGGTGTCCTCCAGGTGGCAAAGATCCCGCCACCTGGAGACCACTTAAATAATAATAATAAGTTGGAAATGATTTTTAACTAAATTGGGAAAAGAGATCCGAGTTGTTATTTTTGTTTTCTTTTATCTTTTTTTATAGGAAGTGGAACAGTTTTGGATAGAATTCTATGAAGGGATTGGGAGTATATGGGATCATAGTTGGTGAGGGAGGAAATGGATTGGTTTATATTTATGAATTTGTGAAGGTTATCGTAAAAGGGAGTGGCATATTTTTTGATAAGGTCCGTAAGAGGGAGGATTTTTAGGTATTTGTGTATGTATGGCTGTGTTGCGAATAAATCAAGATGCATTTGTGATTGTTCGTAGAGAAATATTTTATTTATATGTGTAGGATGCGTCATGCCCCAGATCAGAGACTCTAGAATTTGAGGACAGATGATGGCAGTATATATGTTTTTTAATTTTAACAAAAGGACACAGAAGCGTTTTACTAATATTGATTTTTTTAATAATATAATGTAAGTGAGATCTCCAGGAGAGTATTTTTTAGAAAGTGACCCCAAGGTATTTTCCTTCAGAATTCCACGGAATAAGGGTATTTTTAATAATAATATTTGGCAGATTTTATATTTTTTTAAAGAAACAAATATTAACCAGTTGTTGCAGGAAGAAGGATCGGAGGAAAGGTTTGATATTAAATAAAATGGAATGCGTTTAATATAATTTATTCGAAAAATAAAATTATACAAATTTAATAATAGATAAAAACAACACAAATATTGCAGTAAAACCTCGATGTCATAGACTTCTTTAGGTGCCTTTTTCTCCGTACATGTGTGTAATGGACTAATGAGGGTTAATTCAATTAATGTGTCCATTAAAACTGAATACAGTCAGCCCTCCAATAGCGTTTCCTCGTTGACCTTCATTTCGCTCGACAATGTATTATAGATTTAATGAAATATCTAAATTGACCTTAAAAATATTAGGATTTTGTAGAAAAAGGCGATTTACAGGAAACGTTATAAGAAAGTTGACTGTATAATAAAGAGCAGAAGTTTAGCGTTTTACAGGTATCGGAAAGAGCATGTACTCTCCCAACGAGTGTAAATAGCTATCTGAATCTTCAGATTGACACTAAGTTTTCAGTTGTAAACCTGGACTCTGGCGATATGCTTCGGCATTGGTATTTAACCGTTCATCAGTGACCTCCGCATGTTTTGAATTTTGTCATTTTAATATGAATTATTTATTTACGCATCAATAGTCTATATCAGGGGTGAGCAACCTTTTTTTTACAACGGGCCATTTACAAATTTAAAAATGTTGCGCGTAAAAAAATTATAATAATACAAAAAAATAAAGAACTCAATGTATCTAAAAAAAAAAAAAAACAAAAAATATAAAATTACATAAAAAAAAACGGCGGAAGATTTATAAGAAAAAAGTTAATTTAATGAGAAATTTGGCATTGCTTCTTTGCCATCAATTGGTCTATATTTGCTGATATAGAAGACACAGCAACTGCGTGCACGCTTTCTAAGCGTGCATCATTTAATCTCGATCGATGATGGCTTTTAATTATTTTCGTGCGAGGAATAATTGTTGTAAACATATAAGTACTTCAAAGTGACATTATTTTGCTTTTGCATGACGGTCCAATCGTGGGAATTTTTCTAAATTCATGTAATTTTTGATAAAAATTATGTATGTCAACATTACTGGTTATTTCTTAAATCGATGCGTTTGTAAATCTATTAAATCCATTTGTAACTCATTTGGAACTGTTTCCACTTCTATATTAAATGCTAAGGAAAATATATTAAAACTAAAAGTGGTTTTTTCTGATCTAAATATGTTAAATCGCGACTCAAATTCCGTTACTAATTTTTCTAAATGCTGTTCCAAATTTTTAGTTTTCTTTCCAAAGCATTAATTTTATCAAACATGTTATGAATAAACTGGCCTTTTCCCTGATGTTCCACGTTTAAGTCATTCAAATACTAAGTTATATCGACGAGAAAGGCAAAATCACACATCCATTCATTATTTTAGAAATGGGGAAATGGATATTCTTTTATTTCCACAAACAATTGAATATGATTTTTAAGTTATATATTATTTTAGAAAGCATAGAACCTTTATTCAACCAGCGCACCTCTGTGTTTGTAAATTACATCCGATATTCACTTCTGCAAATCATATAAAAATCTTTAAGTTGGCAGTGGTTCTTCGAGATTTGAAAGTATTTAGTTTTATTACGAGCGTGGTGACATTACCCATATTCAAACTTTGCACAAGATTCCTTTCAAAATATGCTTTCATCAACTACCAAGGAACACCATGAAATTAGTCTGCAGGACACTGTAGGAATTTTTAAAAGTCAAAATGTAAAATCATAGGCGGGCCGCACGAGAAAGCTTGGCGGGCCGCATGCGGCCCGCGAGTTGCGGGTTGCTCACCCCTGGTCTATATAGTCTTCTTCTGCGTATGCCTTTGCTCAGTCAGACAAAGTGGCCTACTCTTTATTTGTGCGTGTAATATTCGATTACTACACAATTATAATATTTTTCTTATTGTGCTAATAATGATGGAAGTGGAAGATGGGAAAATTATCATTCAGAAGGAAAGTACGTGCAATTAAAGCATCAGTGAAATTCAATTTTGGAGTAATAACGATGTCTTTATATAACGGCTATTGTTCCACTGGCGTGACAACAGCTTATTCACTGTACACGTTAGCTTCGCGTGCTGGAAGTTTGTGTAAGAGTTATTTAAATAAGAATATGTTCAAATTCACTTAATTCATGGGAACATCTAGAACCCATAGGATTTATTAGTAATTCAAAGGATTAATGACGGACTTCTCCAATGTTGCCGTTATCAAAAAATCTTCCCCAAATGGTCAATCACATCATTTTGGTAGCGATATTCGAATGGCTTTTTCTAATCATATTCTGCGTTTTAGCCAAAAATTTTCCTGACATTAGCAGTAAATATTGACTCAACATTCACATTCTTTATTCAGCTCTAATAGTTCTTCTTTGGCAAGTTCCCTCCCTCATTCCATCACAAGTTAATCTACATAATAATTTTTGGTCATAATTTTCTCCAGGGATGTTCAACATCTTGGAAGACATTTCTCCCCATGTCTTATAAATTATCCTCATATAGAAGGTGACATTGAAATGATTTTTCTAAAACCCAATATATAATTTCACTTCGATGTTACTTCAAAACATCTTTAAAAAGAGAATTTGTACGTTAAGTTTCTTAAAGCGGGCCATAAAAATTTTGGAAATGGATTACGTTGCATATGTACAGGGTATGGGATCACGTGGAATACATTTTCATCACCAGTGCTAGGTGGTAATGAGAGTAACGAATATAGAAACATTTTTAGTCATCTAAACGTGGCAGATATCTAATATATAGAGGTTCCACTTTATATTATACATGTATATAATTAGTTAAAAAATTATAAAAACCATTAATTCATCATCCGATGATAAATTCGGATTGTGGTTTGACTTTAACATTTGACGTGAAAGCAATTGTCTAATATAATGTTTCATTGAAAAATTTATCAACTATCTATTGGAACATTAGAAGTCTGTTGTTTTATAATTAACTCCCTAAAATTACGAAAATGGTTATAATAAAGCTTAATTTCATTATCTGATGAATAATCAATAAATGTTATTAGATCGTCGAGATGCGATCTTATCACTGATAACTCTGCTCTTGGGCCTGTTGCATCTTCCTCCTCGCTATCCTCGGACCCATTCTCATTGTTCAAGATCATATCCTCATCTGGAATTATTAATTTTTCTTCAATATGTTCAATAGATTCTTTTGGAGCACTTGAAGATTTGTTATGTATTCGTTTGCTCATAATTCCGTGCCTTTTGCGAAAACGCCAAAGCCATCCATCACTTGCTTTGAACGGTCTATTCATATGATTTGCTAATTCAATTGCCGCAGATTTCAATTCAACTCCGTGAATTGCAACCCCACAAGAACGCTGTTGTGTATACCACTTTAATAATGCTTCTTCAAGTGATGTTTCACGTCCGAATTTCATATGTTTTCTGGGATTGATGTTAGATTGCTCCACATCACATGTACGAGCGAATTTACTTAATTTGTCTTTGTTTTTTTTAATGTCCGATACCGTTTGTTTTTTAATGCCATACTGTTCACATATGAGAGACACAGACACTCCCGAATCTAACTTTTGTATAACTTCCATTTTTTTATTTAATGTTAAATTAGTTCTTTTCTGTTTATTCATATTTTGGGATAGGATTACGACGACGTGTTATTACAGAATAACAAACTAAATACACAGTACCGACAAGCGTTAAAACTGTTTTTATTAATGTTCATCGGAAATTTTGTCCGTTATATCGAGGTTTTACTATACAAAATGTTTTATGACAGATTACTACTGACGGCGCCGGTGTTGCCGCAACGTTTATAATTACGCAGGTCGTCGATCATTTATCTAGTTACTACTAGGTATTTATTTCATGTTATAAGATGACATATAATAATATACATTTTTTTTTATTATTTTATCTTTGGTAATAATACAATTGGTACAATTCGTGTAAATTTTATTAATTTTTGTATATGGCAACATTTTAATAATCCGTATACCAAATTACTATTAAAAATATACAAAAATAAAACCCCTTTAAATTTGATTTAAAAGTGAGCATTTTCAATAAAAATTATCATTAGTGACTAAAAAATTATTTAACCTTGTTAATGTTATATTTATATTAAATTAATAAAAATAAACGTCATCATCAGGTTAATAATTTGAAATTCTTGATTTTTACATATATTATTCAAATAGCAGATTTTTTTATTCTTTCAGATTTACAATAACAATTGTATGAATAAAAATATTCTTAAAAAACCTTTATCTCATTGTAATTATTATCATGAGTTTATTTAAAATTTCGTATACAACCCGGACTTTTTTGTAATATGATACGGTGGAATAGCGTTCAAGCAACCTTCATAATTTATTATAAATTCGAGTAATAATAAGATTGTAATTGGCACGTGTTTAAAGATTTATTCAAAATTATTATTTATATTTAAAATGATAGTTACCTTTGCTGAGTTGTTTGCATTTGCTATTTTTTTTGAGTCGTGAAGCGATTACATATTATTATATTTTTATATAAGATATTAATCCACTTTCCCTCATTTCTGAGGATCGTGACCATGTGCATGATTTCCCTTATGGAGGACCATGGACATGGTTTTCATGGGAATATATAGTGCAGTGGTTTTCCGTTACCTTCCTACACCGCGAAATGATTTTTTTTATACTGAAGAGCGCTACTGCCCGCTTCCCAGCTTATATTTTTGACAATTATTTTTTTGTGAAATGAAGGTGTGTCAGCCTTCATCCCACCCCTCTGTTGACCAGCCTCACCCATCTGAATACTATCTGCGCTTATTGGCAATTAATTTTAACAATCATAATTTGATTGTAATTACCTTTAAGCTATGACGGATATGCTATAATTTAATAAAGAAAAAGTAACCAATATTTAGCAAAATATTTTCATGACAAAGTACAAAGAATTATTATTACAAATAACGTAAAAAAATAAAATATAAAAGAGCGTGTATTAAAAAAAAATTATGTTATTAATTTAGAAAAATATTTAATCTATACCATGTCGATTTAAAAAAAGAAATGAGAAAAACAATTTTGACAGCTCGACATTATTTTTAATCGCGCATCGCCCTGGCAACACTATAAGTCGGCGGCCGTCTCTCCCCCCCGCGCCCTTTTCGCTCCGACCAGCAAGATGAGGTGAGTGTCGTATCCGGGCCCATCCGAGCCCGCAGCTTTCTCAATGGCATCTCATCGCATCTCTCTGTTACAGGATCGGCCTGTGCGCCTACAGCGGCTACAAAATCTACCCCGGTCATGGCAAGACCGTGGTTCGGGTTGATGGAAAGGTACGTACCCGCTCACAAGCACCCTGATGTATTTTGCATCTGATCATCATATTTTCTCTTGCAGACCTTCACTTTCCTCAACTCGAAATGCGAGGCTGCCTACAAGCTGAAGCGCAACCCGCGCAAAGTCACTTGGACTGTGCTCTACAGGTAACATAACCTCTTATAACCTATAACTGTCATAAGATTGCGCCACTAGTGTGTCACCAGATTCCACATGGAAAAATATTGTGTATATTTAAAATAACACTCTGTTATTTACATTACGATAACATTTTCATCAGTGAAATATAACCTGGTATTATCATATCAAAATATGGGAAATGCAGATTGTTATTTTAATGATTATGAGTATTGCTGTGTGATAAATTAGACCTTTAATATTTGCTTTTATACTGTTACAGTATATTATGAATACTGAATGTGTAAATCACTCAAAAGTGGTCACAATAAATTACAAATGGTTAAATTAATCGTAGTATTTCTATCAAGATATTAAGTAATTATACGCTACATTTTTTTGGTTGAAGTGCAATATAAAAATCGTCTAGGAATTCCAATGGGAATGTGGTATGTCGGCTAATTCAATATTAATCAAAATATTTTTTAATTTTAGGCGGAAATACAAGAAGGGTCAGGAAGAAGAACAAACAAAGAAGCACACAAGGCGTACCCAAAAATTCCAACGTGCTATTGTAGGAGCTTCAATCAGCGATATCTTAGCTAAGAGAAACATGAAGCCCGAAGTAAGGAAAGCACAAAGAGAACAGGCAATCAAGTAAGTTTTCTGCAACTGTTACAAGTATTTTGATTCCATTAGAATTGTTTTAATATAAATTTTCTCTTCAGAGCTGCCAAAGAACAGAAAAAGACAGCCAAGGCAGCGAAGAAACCCGCTAAAGTGGCGCCAGTAAAGAAGAAGACCGCACCCAAAACCAAAGCCGCTAAGGTTTCAAAGAAGGCAACCCCCAGAGTTGGAGGAAAACGCTAATTTAAAATAATATTGTATCCATTCCTCACCACTTGTATTTACGATTCTCATTACAAAGCTGTTGACATGGGGATAAATATTTTATAATAAACTCTAATAAACTCTGGAATTATGTTTTATTTAACTCATTTTGTACATATCATGTTTATGAATTCATTTCTTTCTTCAAAATCGATAGTTTCGTTAGGCAAGTGTCACGCCATGCTCTCCGCTCTTGCAGTTTATCCAATGGGCACATTGCATTCAACTGATTGCTGATGTCCTCGGCGTTTGATCCTTCCATTTTCGGTGTCGCTCCCATCGTTTCGCTCACCGCATATATTGTTTTAGAATATCTAGAATTTTAAATATGGTTTTTAAGTGAATAAAATTGTTAATCTTATACGTTTTACCTTTCACAATAATTTTTCATTCCTTCGGCATTTAGATGAGCCGTTTCAAGTGCGCCGAGAAAAGCGTATCGCATGCCCAATCCTTCCGACATGACTCTGTCGATGTCTTCGACGTCCAAAATTTTATCAGACACTAACCTCCACACCTCGTTCAAAATGGCATACCTATGAAATAATAAATTATTTGATTAAAATAAGAAAAAATTGTAAAATATTTTTTTTAACATACTGGATTCTATTCAATGCGAATCCTTCGATTTCTCTGGATAAAGAAACTGGTTTTTGTCCTATTTCTTCCATTATAGTT
Source organism: Philopotamus ludificatus (assembly GCA_022495035.1). NCBI lineage: Eukaryota > Metazoa > Arthropoda > Insecta > Trichoptera > Philopotamidae > Philopotamus > Philopotamus ludificatus. The sequence goes on along the minus strand of JAGXCT010037096.1, from coordinate 81,704 downwards.
CTTGTTTTCGTAGCGATTTCAGGTTTTGTCCAGGGTGAAGGTACAATCTCTACCAATGGAACGTAGTATGGTGGATTTACCGGATGAGACACCAAGACCTATTGAAAAAAAACATGAAAAGAGTGATATTCATTTTATATCTAAGGTTCGATCAAAAATAATGGGTTATGTGAAAATAAATGACATTTTTTTTGTAGCGTTACTTTATTTATTAATTTAGAACTCAGTTTATCACCGGCTGCAGTTGAGTTAGAGCATTGCGGTTAGTATCGTTTTAAAGCTCTTTTAATAATCATTTAGTTTTCATATTTTTGTTCTTTTTGGCCCATAGTAAAAAATGCAACGGCCATAAACTGAAAAGACGTTTTTTGGTATTATATTTGATAAAGGATTGAAATAAAACGAAGCTACCCAGATCATTTGCAATATTTATGGAGACATCTTGAATCCTCAACAGTGCTATAGATTGGTTCTAAAGTTTAAAGTCAGAGGACAAAACAATATCATGGAGACATTAAATGCGAAGATGATACTTTAAACTCGTTGGTTGAGTCAGATCCGGCTATAACAATTAAGGAATCATCACAAGACCTCGTTTATCCACAATCAACAGTGAATGATAATTTTAAAGGGTTTTGAATGCTGCGAACTTTCCCCAACGGTCTTTGACCAACGAATAATCATCTATTTATTGCTACTGACTAAATATGAAACCGATAGAAGGATTGTTATTAGGGATAGGAGAGAAGTGGGTACTCTATGGCAATCCGAGGAGAAAAAAAGCCGATTTTCATCAAGCCACGTACTTGTGTCTACCCCTGGGAATTGACTGAAAAAGGTACTCTTTTTGCAATTGGTGGGGTATTTTGTGAATTATTCGCTATGAGTTACTAACATCTGTTCATACTGTTACAGCTGAGGTGTATTGTGCCTAATTAGTGAGATTAACCTTTTCCACTCTTGCCTCTTATTGATTTTCCAAATGGACACTTGTAATAAATTTGTAAAAAATATATAATGAGAGTAACTCATAGATTTGACACTAAAAGCAGACGATATAAAGCGTTAAATGAAGTATTTTTTAAAAAACGATTAGTTAAGGTATAGAATTAAAGATGAATTCTCCGGAATGAAAAGTTCTGCAACAATCACAATATTCACCTGATGTTTTACCTTTGGACTATTGCCTTTTCAAGTCGATAGAACTTTCGCTTTGAAAAAAAATTACAAATCTCTCGGGAGACATAATCAAAAATAAAAATCGCATTAAAAAAGAAGTTATTTTTTCCACTTTACTTAATATATTGAATTTTTTAATTAATTATCACAATTTTTGTTACGTCACGACTGAGCTAAGTTAGTAGTCGGATAGGTGTCCGATGAAAACTATGAATTCAGGGAATTCTTTATAACGCTGGCCAGGGGGTAAAGTTTTTTTATATCAAACCTCATAAAAAATGTTTACCTGCGAACGATGCTTCATGCTCTCGCTAAACAACGATGGTATAAATGTGCTCGTAGAGCTCGAGATGATAGTTTTATCATCTACTAACGAATCTATTTCACCGTAGAGCTTTTTTTTCAACTCAATATTTTCTGGAATGCATTCTTGAACAAATACCGCTCCTTTCAGAGTGTCCGACAAACTTGACGAACCTAAAACAATAAAATTATATCAACTTAGATTACATTGATAAATAAATTGCAATATTATGCAACGATTTTATCTTTTGATAATAAATTGTTTATTTAACATATTTGTTTATGCGATCTGAGTGAATTCACGTACATAGTTATCTGTAATGTACAAGATAAATTATTCGATGCTCACCTTTGATACAGCTGAATTGTTGAGATGCACTTAGTTTACCCCGCAGCAAACCATTTTTTTCTAGCTCTGTCAACTGAACGTTAACATCCTTCAGAGCCGACGAGACCTGTTCCGGGATGATATCGAATATGACGACTTGATATCCGACGGATGCGAATAACATGGACCAAGAACGGCCGATGAGACCGCTAAAAAAATCAAATTCTTCGTTAAATATCGATAATTACATACATAATTAATAATAGTAAATTTATATTAACTCGGTGACGTATAATGTTAACTTTGTAAATGTACGGTTTAACAAACGTGTGGGATACTGATTAATTTATGATATTTGAATATTAAATATAGCTATCGCATTCGCGTGATTATAATTTATTCTTGCGATGTGTTCCATCCTGGTATGCTCGGTATCACTATAACGATTAAATTATTTTATATATCGCATATTATAACTGAAGTTAATACTTATTTGAATTACTCTTGAACGCATAAGAAATATTTAATATACAAATAAATGTGCATTCTAAGCAGGAAAGTGCGATTTCAAAAAACTACTAATCACAATTGGAAATAATATTTTTAAGTATAATTTAATCAAAATTTTGAGTCTAATTTAAAAAAATTATATAAATCATTAATGATTATCTTTAATATATGCCATATTGTTTTGACATATTTTCAAGATGGATGCCTCATTAAAATAACGAAAAATAAGCAGAGATCGTCAATAGTTGACACTGGGAGATTGTGCAATATGCGCAATTTTCCAATCCTGTCAAAATAATGATAACATTATAAAAATATAAAATACATTCACCATGGATGAAAATACGACCACTATAGATCGAAACCATTGGATCGCAGGATAAATGACTTGATTCAATTAATTTTTTACCTTCCTATGATACCGACTTTCTCCAATCTGAACTCAGCCATGGTGTTGTCACAAGTGAACGATTGCACAAACTGGCGATCATGGAGCGCACACTACTATTTATATAATCTAAGTAATTGGATGTTTAACTTTTTGACTGACAAAACAAGAGATAACGTCCTTTTTTAAATTGTGAGTTGTTCAAGTGAACGATAATTGGCTGATAATTTCCGACGTGTCGCGTGGGAGATGAAATCGTCAACCCGTCTATCTGCACAGATGTACAATAGTAGTAAATACACACATAAACTAGTTTCAAAACGTTAAACATTTTAATTAAGGAATTTATTGTAAATGATAATCGTATACAGTTCATGATATTCTTATCTCACATATATATTTATTTTATTAACATTTCATTTCAAATCGCATAATTTAAGAATGATTTATTAGTCTTATCAATTGATATTTAGATAGAATATAGAGATTAATTTGCGTGAAAATTAGAGATATTTGTTTTCTTTTCGCAGAATTCGCCATTGATATTTTCCTTGTTACACATATTGTTAATATTACTATCGACCTTGCCAACGATTTGCATATGTATTTATATTTTTATTTTGCATACAATGACGACAATGAATACCACATTTTACGTATTCGCATTTTATCAAACGATAACGTTTTACTATTTACAATACGTTTGTATTTATTGTACAAATATATTTTTAAATTAATCTTAAATGCATCAATAAATGATTGAAAATGAAAAAATCGATTTATCATAACGGACAAAAATATTAGATTTAATGCATGGCTACTTGTAAGTATGCGGGACTTTATATTATTTAATATTTTGTATTGGTTAATCAGGTAAAGTAGGCACGCGGATTAAATGATTTGTTATCCCTGATTGTTATCATTCATTTGTCGATTCGCGCGGTGAATCAGATTCGAGGAGGACTTTGTTGTGTTCGGGCGTGTTCGGACCTCGTCGGCGTTTAAAAAGTGTATGTGCTTCTTATCAAGAGTTTGTTGTTAGCCGTCTGCTCAGAGCGTTGATTTTTACTTGGTCAACAATAAAAATGTCCAAATAAATTCCAGTGTTGGCTAACCTGACGTTTGTGAGTGATTTCTTTTGTTTTATTTTTTTGCGGCCCGTATCGAAACGATATACGACCATTGACTCGCGACTTTGATTTTGACACCTCGATTGTTGATTATTTTCCCTAAATTGTTGCGCTTAAACAAATACGGACAATATTTTATTACAAAGTGCGTTTTTTACATAACCGAACGATTAATATTACGTCATTCTTACTCATGCATGTTTAGCTGCATAAAAATATTGATGAATCATATTTTATTGACAGCAATTACCGTTTTGCATTGTTAGTTTATCCTGTGCTTTGCGAAAATTAAAATTTAATGCAATCTTTAAACGATCGAAGACGATCAAATTACAATTCCAAAACACTTATTGTATAAATAAACATGTGTATTCATCATATTATTGATGTTTTCTTATCGATTGTGTTGACATTCAACGCTATGTTAGATTTAATATCGTGGAATGTGTTTCCCAATGATGTGCTGTAATTAAACTGTGGAATCTTTGAGATTTTCACAATTACTATAGCTGCATTTTTTTTAAACATATTTTAGTCAAGACAAATGTTATTTTATACGTCATCGTTGTTTATTTAGCCAGATAACTTAGACCGAATAATAGATATCGATCTAAAAATCAAATTAATTTAGATATACGCATTAAGCATACAATTTTAGTGTTTTTAATCATATTATATACATACAGTGAAATCCCTTTTTTACGTTTTTTAAGGGACTGATGAAAAAAACGTAATTAGAGGGAAAATGCAGATTTGGAGTTAGAAACGGGGTACTAACATAAAACGAGATTGTAAAAATTTAATAGTGCAAATAGCAGGGAAACTTGAATTCCGGGCACGTAAAAACGGGATTTCACTGTACAAATCTTTACACGATGACTTTTATCTGTATATATATATTTGGAAAATCCCGATGGGATTTCCGACGTTCATTATGGAAAGTTTATTAAGACTTCATCGACATCATCATTATATATTTTTATGACAGTTTTTACCTAGTAAAGCGGTTTAACTTTTAACGATCATATTAATATAGACATAAAGGAAGTCTTCGCATCATTGTGACCCTTGGCTTCGACTTCCATTCGAGAGTATGGGAAGGGTCAAACGCTCAGCTAGCGAGTGGTGTAAGTGGCAAATAATTACTCAACCTTGCCGTGCCGATGGGGTATATTGGGTATCCCAAATTTTTACATAAATCCTACATGTCACAAACTTTTTGTATTTGTCTTAAAAAGTCTAACGAATAAATATTATAAATAATCATTGTACAGTCAACCCTTTTACAACGTTCAGATAGGGACTACGCTATAGAAAAAAATCGCTTTAGAAAGTTAGGCACCCATACAAAATTTGGGGTTAGGTTTTTTTTAACTTTCATATCAGCTTAAATCAAACATTTGACCAATTTTTATTTTATTTTCAATGACCTTTGCATCGTAAGCTTAATTGATAGTAGCTCAGCCTACATGCAACATGGTGCATTGACTCCTTTATTATTGCTTCCAGTTTACCGTATTCGCAACAGATATGCCAGGGAGCTAAAGTATGCCTTTAGTTAATTATTTTAAAATGCTTTAGCATATGATAAATAAATGATAAAAATAAACACATATTAATATAAAATAAAAATATATTAAAAACAAACAATAATAATTGAAGTAATAAAAAAAATGGTGAACAATTTAAATAGGGTAATTATGCATTTAATTATTGTCAGAGTCATCTAATATCACGTTCCATAGAGATTTTTTTTAATACAAGTTGCTCAATTTATAAAAAATTAGAATGATTGAAAACCCCTATAACACATAAATCATAATGCCTTAAAAATCTTATGCATCGATTTACATGATCATATTTTGTTCCACGACTATAGAAGTAGAAAAATATTTTCTTACTGTATTGTGATGAATATCCCTGGAACGTTTTAGAAGGTGATTCACCAAAAAAAGAACTGAACACACGCCTATAGCGAGGTAAGCAACAGCCGCCGACAACATTTTCAAGCGCATGCGGCTACGGACATTTGCAATTGCATTAGCCATCAATATTTTTACGAAAATTTTGATTTAACCTTGAAAATATTGCGTTTTGTAAAGGGAACGCTATACAAAAAACCGCCGCAAACGCTATAGAAGTGAACGCTATAGGAGTGTTGACTGTACTTTATTGTCTACAATTGCGTAAAAAAAATTAAAACAAAAATATTCGCTTATGTTGCCACGCGCGCGATGTTTTTTCTCGCTCGCATCCTGCACGATGTCCAGTGGCGCGCCGACATTGCCCGACGCCTGTGTGCAGAACTTTAACTGGCCCATTACAATAATAAAAACATTTTATGAAGAAGAATTGGCGCCCCTAATCTGGCCATATGGACCGCGCGCCCCCGACGATGCGCCGAGTGCGAGTGAAACATGCGATTGACACGTGCTGCTAGAGCTCAGTCTCCGGCGAGACATCGCCGAGAGCTTTGCCATTAACGTGTCATATTGATTAGTAGAAAAATCCAAAATATCGACCAAATTATGAGGCACATCATGAATAACTATTTTTATTTCTAAATAATCCATTTAAAAAAAATGTTGATGAAGAATTCATCAATAACTTGACTTTTTTTTCGTATTCATAATTATATTCATATAATACAGAAAAAATAAGGGCCGAGAAATTTCAGCTGCCAGAATGCCATTACATCTGGAGGCAATAAAATCCGTAATTTATTACCTTCGTTGCAGTCGTCAAATTGATACGTAGTATGTGTTCAAAAAGATATTGGATTTCCGAAGATCTTGTTGCCATATTTTAGGGTCAACCTGCACCTGGATTACGTAGCCAACTAATGTTGTTCTTAGTGTGCTCCGAAATGGCGAAGGAAACTCCAACAAAGACGAGCATGCGAAGAATGGCAAAGTAAAAGCCATACGCAATCATCATCATCATCAGTTTAAAAAAATAGTGAGCGCAACATCAAAGGGATACATCTATCTATACATGCATATTTAGACTGAAAATTGCTTGGAAGGACCACCTCGGCCTTCGATAGCCATAGCACGTGTAATCATTGTTATGACTATATGACACGTACACACTATTTTATTTAAACAAAAGCTGAGAAACAATGCGCAGCTAAATGTAAAGTAATGTTACAGAAAACAATTATGGATTTAAAAAAAACTAGATAAACTCGAACAAAATCCAACAAATAAATGGCTAAAAGCATGGTTGCAATTAAAATTAAGTCTCCGGGGAAAAATTGTATTTTTTTATCAAAAGATTCAATTTTATCTCTCTCTAGTTCAAGTTTATGTCTTTTCCTACGTAATCAGAGTATCGTTTCGAAGTGCCTGCAAAGTTTAGCTGGAGCCAAAGAACTGTTTGCGAGTATTTTTTGACACAAAACACACATTGCATCAGGAGCATCTGAATTGCCATTATACGTCAATCCAAAAATTCAAATAACTTTCGTTTTGGTCTGGTCATAGATGACACTTGTTCTTTAATATTCGATTTTGAAGAAATCACAGTTTTTGGATTATTTTTTTCTTCGATGATAGACGTATCAGAAGAATTTTTGTGAAATATCTATTTAGACTCCCCGGAACATCTATTTTGGATCCGCGGAACACTGGTGTTCCACGGAACATAGTTTGGGAAACCCTGTTCTATAGGTTCTAATAATCCATAGGTTCCTTACAATTGGTTAGAATATTTGGCCCCAATATTCTATCACCATTATTTTACTTTTAGCTTACTTATGTTAGATTACTTATTTTTTTCTAAAATTGGTGGCATTTTTTCATCGGATTTAACGTTTATGATTTATAATGATCATATGAAGTCGCCTATGATAATTTTATCACTTCCTGCTTTCAAGTAATTATTTAATTTTTTTTGTTATTATTTCTTGGGAATTACAAATAAAATTGTCCTGAAGTTTATTTTTTCGATTGACATAAAGCCGCCTCCGAATTGAATTTGAGGGGACAAAAATACATTACGAAAAGATCATTAACCTATTTTTTGCTCAGATCGACTATGAGAAATAAGAGACTGAATTTGTGCAAACTTTCTAGGGGGCCTCCCTCTCCGCAAGGCTAGTTGATCAACCTGCTCAATCAGGATTACATAGCCAACTAATACTGTTCTTGACATCTTTTTTCTTTAGATATTTATGTTTTTTAGTAAGAATATTTTTTTATACTTGTTAAATTCTTCCTCATACTTAGACAACCGACCATCCCCCCCCTAATTTTATTCGGGCCTCTGAAATGTAATTAGCATCACTGGCGATATCACTCATATGTTTTACTCGCACTCGGCACTTCGTATCGGATGCGAGCGAGAAAAAACATCGCGCTCGTGATTACAGAAGCTAATATTGTTGTTTTTATTTTTTTTCGCAATTGCGGACAATACAGGTCAATAATTATTTATAATATTTATTCTTTAGACTTTTTTAAACAAATACAAAAAGTTTGTGACATGTAGGATTTATATTATAAGAGTTACTCGAGAAAAATCAAAACTTGGAGTACCCAATATGGAAGATAGCTAGGAATATGTCAAGGTTTACCATAAATATTTTAATTTTTTCAAGCACCATTAATACAATGTGTTCATTTCCCTGTGAACTCTCACATAAGAACATTTAATGTGAGTGATCTCACATAAGAACATTTAATCATTTAACCAATTCATATTTGAAAACTCGTCATAACTACAGTCAAACTTGTTATTGTGCGGTGGATAGGCATCGCATATAATAAAACGCATAAAAAAAATCATCCAATAATTCAGGAGTAGCTACATATTTTCGAAACACATTTAAAAAAAAATGTGTGGTGGGATAGGAGGGACCGCATAAAAAAAATACGTAGAAAATTATAACTAAATAGGAAAACTAATAAATTTACTTTTTTAATTTTTGCTTTGAATATATTCTTATTGGTCCATGGGTATGTAAGCACTTTGCAGGACGGCAATTCACGAATGCGATTATATAGTGCAGTGATGGCGAACCTATGGCCCGTCGGATAGTTTTTATACGAAATATCAAATATAAATTGTTTAAATGATTTAAATGATCTTATGTGACATCACGCATTCAATCAACTGAATATAACGCTAAAAAATGTTGCGCGGACCGCACGTAAGAAAATTATAATAATACAAAATTAAAAGACTCAAATTATCTAAAAAAAAAAACAGCAACAAAAAAATAAAAAAAAACGGCAGAAGATATATAAGAAACCAAGTTTATTTAATGAGAGGAATTTGGCATTTGCTTCTTTTGCCCATCAGATTGGTCTATATTTGTTGAGAGTAGGGACGACACAGTAACTCGTACTTGGCTTTCTAAACGTACATCCCATTTTAATCTCGATCGATGATCGCTTTTAATTATTTCATTTGCGGAAAATGGTGTTCCCTGTAAACATAAGTACTTCCAAAAGTGTCATTATTTGCTTTGCATTAATCAGTAGAATTTTTCTAAATTCATATGAATTTTAATGAGAATTATGTATGTAACATTGTAAAATTTATTATTTCTTAAATCCGTGTCGTTTGTGAATCCTATTAATTCCATTTATATCATCTGGAACTGTTTCCACTTTTATATTAAATGGGCAAGAAAAAATATTAAAGACTAAGGCGGTTTTTTCACAGTCTTAATATTACAAATCGCGACTGAAATTCCATGTAATTAATTTTTTCAAATTAAGGCATATTTTGGAGTTTCTGAAGGATTTTCTCATCTTAGATGTATGGAAATGTGACATGTTGTTTGATAACAGATTATTTTGTTTTCCAAAATTTTTTAGTTTTTCAAAGCATTAATTTTATTAAACATGTTATGAATAAAATGGCCTTTTCCTGGAGTTCTACGTTTAAGATGGTAAAATGCTGGGATTATATCGACAAGGAGCCAAGGAAATCCGCATCCATTCTTTATCTTCAAGATTAGAGTGGATATTCCTTTATTCCACAGGCAATTGGATATCATTTTTTAAAATCATATACCCTTTTTAAGCATAATTACCTCCTATTTAACCAGCAGATTTCTGTATTTGTAAATTCACATCACCATATTCCTTCTCAAAATCATTTAAAAGATTCTTTAAAATTGGCGGTGATTTAACGCTCGAGGATTTAAGGAAATTAACAGAGTTTATTACAGGCGTGGCGACCACGTAACGTATGAAATTCAATCCGCATAAAATAAAATACGATATCATTTGCCTATCAATGATTTTGGCATCATTTAAAAGATAGTAAAATCCAACAGGCCTAAAAGGTACAATTAGGTTTGCGGGACACAGGAATTTTTAAAGGAGTCAGAGCTTTTTAAAAGTCAAAATGAGTTTCACGAGAAAGCGTGGCGGGCCGCACGAAAGAGCCTCGCGGGCCGCATGCGGCCCGCGGGCCGCGGGTTGCTCACCCTGATTTAAATGATCTTATGTGACATCACGCATTCAATCAACTGAATATAACGCTACAGGTAAATGTGTCAATTGTATTAATGGTGTTTGAAAGTATGTATTAAAATATTAATGACGAATGTTGACATCTTCACTAAAGATTTGGCAATGAAAATCACGTAACCCTCTTCCACCTTTCTAAATGATTTGACCCATGAGCTAGTATTAAAACACAAATTTGATCCACATCTCTAAAAGGTTCGCTATAACTGAAATACATATGTAAAGTGATGATGAGATACATTTGAACATGCAAGCAATCTTTTTTCATATTATTTTTCGATATTTTTGCGTTTTTTCATACACCGCGTAGAAAAAGTCGCACAAAAAAGAATCGCACGAAAAAAGAGCGCTCAAAAATAGGTGTAACTATTGTTTTCTTTGTTCACACAGAAGATGACGGTTGTTTAAAATATATAGTTTTGCTTAGCATGCTATACTGCGGTATTTACTATCGCAACAGTCAGCCTGCAAAGCAAGTCTTGTACACTTGCAGTAAAAAAATGTTAAGCATCCACTTGCATGACAAGTTTACTTGCGTGAGACATGAATATTCCACGTTATATATTTAAAAAAATGATTTTATATTGCATTATAAAAAAAAACACTTGGTTTGGACTTTAAAACAATAGTAATCTTTGTCACCGCCATTGCGTACTGCCATGGCACTGATAACATTTGACCGGTGCCAAAATAATTTGACGTCTCGGGCATAACTTGTAGCGAATGTATTTTAGAATGTTGCCTTGCTATTGGTTCGCGAAGTAAGGTGGCGATGACGTCAAGGAAACTCCAGCCGTATTCGGGGAATTACCGCCACTTTAGAACCAGTTGTATTTAACATAATTTTGTACGTGCAGAGGACAAACGCACACAGTGCACACGTCAAGGAAAAAAGTTGTAAATTTAATACGCGTGACTCCAAAATGGAATGTTTTTGTTATAGTTTTAACATATGAAGTTAGTATTGTTTAAATAATTTCGTTCAGTTGCGTACAAGCATGTATTGATGGTATGCAGAATTGATTTGGTATTGCAAGTTCAACATTTTTCTGATAAAAAATAATCTAAAGATTCTTGAAAGTCTAACTCTATGTATATATTTTGTATAGAACAATGAAAAGACGATGTTGAATAAATAATGAATAAAACAAGGTAGAAATTCGATGACTCTCATATAATGAATGACATTGCACAATTTATAAATCTTTGTTGAAGTCTTATTTGATTTAACTTGCAAATTGTCTAAATAAAATAGTTTTGACATTACAAGGCTAGGTAGAAATTGGCAAAAAAAAAACTCCATCTGTAAACTCATCACACGGAAGCAAATAGTTACATGTTTTTGTAAGCTAATAATTACAAAATGAGTATATCATGAAGTAAAAAACGTAAAAAATGTACGCCTTGGCCTTGTATAATATGGTCATATGGTTCCACAAAAATGTCGTGTAATACAAATCCGTGTTATTCGAGGTTTGAAGTTCATTACAAAAATCGCTTTTGCGTTCCAAAAAATATCGAAGCTATACAACTAACTAAAAATTTTATATGTTCGACTCATTTTCGAGATCGGTTGGGAGTGGCGAATCTATAAGTAAATTTGTTCTGACGAAGATTCGGACTCCAGAGAAGCACCTCAACTTCGGATAGAAGAACGAAAATGGGAAGATGGTGATGGTGATTGGCTAAATTAGACTACAACGTGAATATGGGCACAGTTGAGGAGTCTCATACGATGATCAGTTTAATGCACTGCTCCCAAAAATCTTTTAAGTGGTATAAGAAAAACAATTTCCGGCTATTTATTAGACATGACATGATATATTCTTTATCAAGTGAAGATAGTGTCTTCACTTGATGAAGATGAAGGTTTCTTAACCTAAATTTATTGATTTTGGACTACATATAATTAATAGTCCGACTGCCGAGTTCTCGCCGTACGTGTCAATCGCACGGTTTCACTTGCACTTGGCACATCGTACCGGATGTGAGCGAGAAAAAACATCGCGCCCTTGGCTACAGAAGCTAATATTGTTGTTTTTATTTTCATTAGTGCAAAATTTCGCTTATCACGATCAAGTCTAGAACGTAACCCCCGCGATGAACGATAATTACCTGTGTATAGATTACATGTATATTGGTCGATATATTGTTGTTTTTTGACTGACTTGTCATCATGAATAGCTTTTTTTTGGGAAAATTACAAAATTTTCCTTAATGAATCGAATATTTTTCTAAATACATGTTAATTACTCATCACATATTTCCATGAATTCAACACAACTGGCATTATTAGTATTATTTACAGACGTTCATTCTTTTTTTTCAGATGCTAGCTAGTGATTTATGATTGAAATCCTAGAAATATTTTTTCTTTAAATTTATAGTCATTGTTTAAGCCAAAATCCACACGATTAGACGTGTTTTTTTTGTCTAAAATGTCTAAAATAATATTTGTATTATGTCAATAAATATATCTTTTACATACTGTATATTACATATATATGTTTCAGATGCATTTTTCTCTAAATTTTTAGAATTAAAAGTAAAAAACCACACCCAGGCATGAATACCTAATTTTAACAGAATGATTGATTAAATGTTTATCAGCTCATTTAATTTAAAACTGGCTCTTCAACACCAGTAGCCGTATCTAATACTAGTGTTATCATCTTTTCTCTAACCTTAAGTTTATATTTAACAAGCAACAGCACTTTTGTTTTCTTTAAAATATTTGTGAAAATTTAATCTTTGTATTTGCACTATTCCAACTCATGTTAATTATAAATATCTTGTCTTCAACCTTTACATAGAAATATTAATTCAAGAAAACCTGTTTTACAGTGTGCACATGATTAAGTTGTAACGTTTCGTATCATAAAGTGCATCTATTTCTAAGTCGCGAAGAAATATTATTAATTTTATTTGAGAAATTATCAATCAACTCATAACCGTGTCAATTAATTGTCTCGATTAATAATATTATCTTTGATAAGCTTTTATTTATAGTAGCGACTTTTTTATATATACTGTCGAATACCATATATATTTATAGTATTCCGACCTCGTCTCATGCGATACTTCTATAATTGATATTAATATTAATACTTATAAAGAATAACAATAACGTTTCATATTCCATTTGATTTTTAATAAATTTTATCAAATTTTATTATGTAAAATATAGTTTGATTGTCCAAATTCTATATTTATCGATCATGTAATAGATAAATGATGTAAAGTATGCGTAATATAGAAATTGTTTTGATATGTCTTATTTTTTATCTTTTGAGATATGAATCGTTTTAAAATTGTATGATATCGTAATGCAATTAGTATCTGCAGAAAACAATATTTATTCATATATAATTTTAAAATTGATTATTTTTTTAAGATGCAATGGAATCTCAAAGCAATAGTTTGATCTATGACAATAATTTCTACAATTTTCTGCAATATGACGAGAGTTCATCGGGCGTTTCCATGTCTCCGAACAGTGTCATATCAAGTAGTTCTTCACCGAGTATAATGTCACCGCCGCCACAAAGAGTCCCTCAACTCGACATGTATCATCCTAATTTTGATAACAGTGAGTTTTTTAATTTTTTACTATTTTTACAGAAATATATTATTATAATTCTTTTTTTTATAATCGTAGATAATCTATTGAAAACTACATATATGAAAATAGTCGAAGAACCATGTGAAATGTTTCGATTTCGTTATAAAAGTGAAATGTCAGGAATGCACGGAAGTCTTTGCGGAAGATCAAGAAAAAAAACGTATCCTAGCGTACAGCTTCATAACTATCACGAAGAAGCAAAGATAATTTGCACACTCGTTCAAGTGGACAATAAAACCGAGGTGCATCCGCACCGATTGGTCGTCTGGAAAGACAATATAGAAGTTGACGATCCTCACATGGTAACTGTAAATTCTGAAATCGGATACTTGGCAAGGTAAAATTTACAAAACGAAAATGAGTATAAATTAAATTGTGTTGGTTATAATATTATTTGCTTAGTTTTCAGGGTATGTCTATTTTATATACGGCAAAAAAATGTATAGCCGAAGAATTAATGAAGAAAAAAAAACGAAACAATCGCAATTCATTGTTAATGTTGGACGGAGAAGTGAGTTTATCAATTAGCGAGCAATATTTGTAACAAATCAATTTAATAAATGTTTATTTATATTTTAGTTACGCGGTGAATGCGAAAGGGTAGCACGTAATATAAACCTCAACTCTGTGTGTTTACGTTTTGAAGCTTATAACGCACAAGGTAAAATGATATGTCCACCGGTATGTTCGGAATCTATCGATAATTCAAGTAAGTAAATATTTAGAAATCAAAAGTTTAATGAGATTACTTTTATTTATATATTTAATTAACATTATTTTATTTTTGTGTTTAAATAGAGAGCGCAGAGACTTGTTTATTAAAAATTACGAATATAAGTAGAGTTGCAGGATCTTGCAGAGGCGGCGAAATGGTTTTTATGTTTGTTGAAAAAGTCAATAAAAGTGAGTAGCGATTACTACTTATTTACAATATCAATTTAAAAAACAATCAAACAACCTCGATATTATTGAAATATGGTCCATAGTATTAGGAAGTTATATCAAATTCAGCATTGGTTCAGTTCGAAGGGTTGACCATCCTCCCTCTATAATACTGAAAGCAATAATATTGATTAATTCTTTTTAGAAAATATTAAAATACGATTTTTTGAAATTGACACTGAAACAAAAGAGCGAATATGGGAAAGTTATGGATTATTTAACGAACTTGATGTACATCACCAATATGGAATAGTATTCAAGTAATTATTAACATGCAATTAAAATATCGATTTATGATATAAACGATGATTTACAGATTATAGAGGTCAATCATATTTATTTTTCAGAACGCCACCATATAGAAACGTTAATATTAATGAAGATGTTAATGTCTTTATTGAATTATTCAGGCCGAAAGATTCTGCCACCTCTGATGAAGTACAATTTTGTTATAAGGTAATTACATAATTAATAATGTGCATATACACTCAATTCTTTTTTTCACGGTAGATACATTCTACGAAAAACTGTATGGAAAAAGTTATAGAATTCATAGACAAATTGAAGATTGGTTCTCTAAACTTAAAAAACCATGATATTTAAAAAAAGAACGACATTGTGGTATAGAAAATCGTGTGTAATGAAAACCCAATATATAAATTTTTCAAAATATTATTTATACATATGTTATAAACCGGCCATCATCCGTCCGTATCATTTCTGGGCTCTCGATATTCTCGTGTGCGCCCTGCCCCTATCCTTACGTAAAGTCTGGCACAGAACATATTTTACACGAGAACTGTTTGAAAAGAGTGTGGAATGTAATATATTAGGTTGATGCATAAGTAACGTCGTATTTTTACGTAGACTGGAATATTTTTTTCACCAACTGTGTTAACTAATGTTCTTAATGGTGTCTTTGTAACATATAAAGGAAGGTTTCTTTTAACATTTTTTTCAGTTTAACGTTAGCGGTTGAGCTATAGAGAGCCCTTGTGAATTTTTAAAATGTCAGAGAAAAGAGTGCATATTCGACACTGTTTACTATTTAAATTCGATAAAGACCACAATGCAACTTAGGCAACCAAAAACTTATCGTGATGTTATGCGGCGAGGTGCTATCGATGTTGAGAAACAGTCAACGATGGTTTTACTAGAATTCAGATCTGGGAATTTATCAACAGCTTTAACCACCACGATGATGATGTATTGAAGGCCATACTTGAAGCTGATCCCCGTCAAAATACCAGGGACATTGCATTGACGATGGATATCGATCAATTTATGGTGGTGAGGCATCTGCATTGCATTGGAATGGTTTCCAAGGACGACGTGTGGGTCCCGCACGAATTGTCACCCACAAATCTGTTAGACCGAGTTACGACATTTGTTTCCTTGTCTGCGAGACAAGAGCATGTGCCCTTTTTGCATCAGCTAGTGACGGGAGATGAAAAATGGGTTGTGTATAATAATAATAAAACAAAGGCGACACTGGGCCAAGCAGGACAAGTCCCATTAACCACTCCAAAGCAGGAGCAACCAAGAGTATGCTTTGTGTTGGAATTAGTATGGAGACGTGGCCCGTACGGTATTACTGCCCTAACCAAACAATAAATGCTGAAAGATACTATGAACAGATTAGAAAATTAAAGTCCTTTTCATTAATAAAGCGACCCAAACTTATCAATGTGAAGTTATTAGATCTTTCACCACAAAACATCTTGGAAGCTTACATTGTGCGATGATAACACAACATAAATTAAAGGAGCTAAATTGGGATGTTTTAAAGCATCCACCTTACTCTCCTGATTTAGCTCCTGATTTTCACCCTTTTTTATCTTTACAAAATTATTTAAATGGAAAAAAAATTAAAACAACAGTTTCTATTCAAATGGGATTAAAAAGTTGACAGAAAGATGGAGACAGTCATTAAAAGTAATGTAAATTATGTAATTCACTATTATAATAAAGTATATGCGAAAATATTTTTTGTTTTCTTGAAAAAATACGACGTTACTTATGCATCAACCTAATATATATTTTATATTTGATAAAACAATTTGCCACTTTCAAAATCATAGATATGAGAAGATATGTGTAAATATGTCTAGGCGACTCTCATAGTATGCCAGACCTAAGATTAATGATGTATCCACCATCTTGTTGGTTATTTTTTGTGCCACTCAAAAAAGGATTCATTGTAGTCAATTTATAAATTCAACAATAGCTTTTTAAATTTAAATGATATATTTATATTTTTAAATTATGATTCTAGGCAATGCCACGACAGAATAAGAGACGAAGAATCGACGAAGAATCGTCGCACATTTTTACTAATATGTTGAATGATCCTGCATCGTTACCACTTACAGTTGAAGCGATCAATGAAGCAAGTATTTTTTTTATTTAAGTTCATTACAATTATATGGTAAACTCCAGATTTACATTCCGTACAGTTGAAGATTAAGATAATCGTCGAGTTTTTTTTTTTTTCATATAACAGTGAATGAAATAGAGTTGCTTATTTTTTCTCGATTCTATAGGTCACAAAAAGGGGCCGGAAAAAAAACAGCTGTTGTGGATAATAAAATTATGGCCTGTCCCAGTCACTGATGATACTAAATATTCACCATCCAATATCCAAAACTCCATGTTGAAACAATACTTTATTTTTAAATTTCAATCTAGCTCATTTCTCTAATTGTTTGGTGACCCTTTGTTTATTTAATAAGTGTTGAATAAAAAAGTTATAACGTTTTATTGTAAAAATGATTGAATTAATGATGAAATTGCCCTATAGGCAATATTAAGGTTCTTAAGACTCTGTTTTAAGTGGACCAGTCTGGTGAAGTTGTTTTATTGATGAAATATCTCCTTGATCCATTAGTGATGGTATTTATACACGGATAATCTGCACTATTTATATATGATTTTTACTTAATATTAGATTTATTCATATTATTATTAAATTTTACTGCAGGTTTTTCACTTAAAATTCAACCTTTTTCATTTCAAATTAAACCTTTTCTAAACGCTATTTTGGTCGGAAGGAAAACTGAAATGTATCGGAAGGAAATTGAAATATACAAGAATATACCAGTCACAGCTGTTGTTAGAGTGGCCAGACTCCGGTGGACCAGTCACGTGTCAAGGATGCGAGACAATCAGCCGGCGAAAATGCTTATGGTTAACAAGTCTTCCTGTCCTCGGAATAAAGGAAGACCAAGGCTAAGATGGATGGACTGTGGATGGACACTGCATCATTGAATCTTGCCGGAAGATAGAGCGACGTAGCGGCAGACCGGATAAAATGGTGGAACGTGTTGAATGAGGTCAGGGCTCTACAATAGGGCTGTTGTATCTATGCTGACATAAAACCAAATTAATTTTACTTGTTTCGTGAGAAAAACCCAAAAAATGGAGGGAGATCAAACTCATATTTAACATTTTTTTTTATTGGCGTACGGCATAAATTTACCGCCAGTGTATGTAAAATTATTTGTGGAGAGATGACTGTGATGCAGAATGAACATCCAGAAAGTGGTTTGTTAGATTTCTAACTAAATTTTTCATTATTAGATAAACCACGGCATCGCAGGCTAAAAACATTAAATAACTATATTCCACGAGATGAATTCGGGCCTCTCTATTGATGCATTAACAGAGACACTGATTATGTACATTTATTGAATGATATTTAATTATTTAACTTAGTTTTTAAAAAGTTTAATTTGATTTGCAAAAGGTTTAATTTGAAATGCAAAAAACCTGTATCATCAAAATTATAATTAATTATTTTATTAATTTGTATATGTTTAGAACATGAGATCAGAACTTCCTCAGAAACATTCTGAAACTTATCCATCTATCGATAACAATATATATTCGGAGCCGGAATGGTTTACGAACCTACTAGGTAATATATAATTTAATTTAATTATTTAATACATTTTTATATAAATATTTTTTTTTAAATGTTAGGTACCGATTTAATGAATGAGGATTTGTCATTTATTTTTCCAAACGCTGAATCCCTCGTTACCGATTCCGTAACAAATCTCGAAAATAAAATTAAAACCGAGGTAAATGTATTTAACATTCTATCGAATTATGAAATTTATTAATATTTGCGTAACTGATTGTACTTTTAAAGATCATGTCACAGGAACAATTTGTAACTCCAAAAAAAAATATTATTATTAATAAAAAGAAGGATGAAGAAAACTTTAAGAATTACAAGAACTTTTCAGAAGACGAATTTAAAAAATTAAAAATGGTATTAATTATATGCATACAATTTTAAACTGCATATTTTCTCATAAATAAAAATAATATTATTTTATTCAATAGATAGTTCAAAGCGTTATGAACGATAGCGGTGGGATCATAAAAGTCAGAATGTTATTGGAGCTACTCGAGACTGCCCGATTAAGAAATGGAGAAAAGTGTGTATATAAAAATAATATGTGGTGATTTGACATTCGTAATAGCGTACCTAGTTATTGCCTGTTTTGTGAATCGACAGTATTATTTTTTTTGTCAGCCATAATAAGTCATGAATATTTAACATAATTAAAATATTAATTACACTTTGTTATGAAGAATATTTCAAAAGTTAAAGCACATCACACTCATCTATTGATTTACGTGGTTTTGAACTAATGCAGCTTTTAACCATTTTAGTTTAAGAAAACTGCATAAAAAACAACATTTTTTTTTTAAATTCACCTCTACAGAATGCATTTTAAATTATCTACAGCAGGGTTTCCCCAACTTTTTCAGCGACGGAACACTTAGCAAATCCGAAAATTTTGGCGGAACACTTTGGAACCAGTTTTTTACATTTTTAAACGAACTGATAAAAAAACGTAATTAGTGGGAAAACACCAGTGTTCCGCAGAACATAGTTTGGGAAACCCTGATCTACAGTAACATTAAATGCTTGTTGGAAATCATTATGGCCATTATTAACTCTTTCACCCTTTGAAGAGTATTGACATGTACGTGCCGACCGTACTTCAAAAATGTAGCTAAAACTCGAATTTATTAACCAAACCTCAGGGATTTAGATATTCCTATGAATCAAATAACTTTTACACCATGCCTCATATATGTGTCGCTAGGGTGTGTAGCTAATTGCCAGATGTCACCCCGGGGTGACTATAGCGGTTAAAGTGTTGAAAGTAATAATGTTCCGCCAAGAGATGAAGAAATTTCTGATATAAATATCATGTTTTTTGTACATCCCTACATTTTCTATGGGTTCCATGTCTTTTTTTGTGTGGTTTTCATTATCCATATCATAAATCAAGGGATGTGAGTAATCAAAAAATATGTCAACAGAGTATAGGAGTTTGTATAGTAATAAAATACAAATTGTACTATTTTAATAAATTTTAGTGTGGTTTGTGATATTTACAATAGTAAAGTTGTTTTATTATATTACATGGTGAATGGTTTCAACTTTTATTGCGTTTCTCAGGTAAGAATAAATTAATTTAATTAGTAGTCGGTTTTATTTTGATGTAAGTAATGAAGATTCCAACTAATATTTTACTGAATAACAACAGTGTATAATCTTTTTTTAAGTAATTGGTATATTTTTTTGCAACTCAATCATTTTTATTCGATTATTTTTGTACATACCATAAAAAGTGGAATGTTATCATTTTTGATATTTATTTGTGAAATTTCGTTTTTACAATAATCACTAAATACTAATCTACCACCTAAAAAAGAAGAGGGAGTGTACTATTAGGTTATCCGGAAAGTAATGACTTTCTTATTATTTTTACGATCTAGGATCTTATTCTTTTTACGATCTTATCGTAACACGCATGTTGAGAATAACTTATTTAATTCCGTTGTGACGAAATATCGGCGCCTAGGATATTTAGAATTGGCCCTCACTAATCCAATAATATAATTTATTTATTGAACGATATTGCAAACGATCCATTACAATATTAAAAGACTTCTTTTTGTTGGAACTCCAATTCTTTAGAAGAACACAATCTTAAATCGATTTAATTGCACACTTGAGAACTCAACTCTTCTCAAGCAATCGTCTAATGAAGATTTTTATTTTTCTCCAAAAATCTTGATTGCTCATCAATATTCATTTTTTATCAATCCATCAGATATATCATACACGTGTGCTAGCGTTTTTTTCAAACTTCGAAGCACTTCCATAACACAACTTTCATGGTGTTTAATTCTTTTAGCTTTATCACCTTAATGTTGGAAAAATGTCGTCGTTTCATGTCTTATTTTCATCATCGGGAATGTACGGTCAATACGGGCACGATAAGGCATAATAACAATATTGTTTTTAGACTTTATAAAATCTTCTTGATTTATTTAATGTGCTTTCATTGATGTATATTCCATAATTCCATAAAATTAACTACTAATTGGTGATAGTATTTTATAGTTTAATATTATAGTTATATTTGTGTGAATTAGATATAAGATTAAACTATGCAACTCACAATGCTATGAAATTAAATTTTGTATGTTTTTCAGCTTTCTTCATATGTGCGTTACAATTGACGAAATGAGATATTTGAAAGAATTGTTGGATTTCATTAATCAACATGATTCGGGCGACATTATGAATAACGTCAACAACCAAGGCGAAACTCCTTTGCACAGAGCTATTAATTTTATGAAACCAGAGGCGACATTATTGTTATTGAATGCGGGTAAAATACAAATTTGTAAAGTGTGATTTTATCTATTTTTTTATTTATAAAATATCATTTATCACTTTTCAGGCTGTAATCCAAATATTTCCGATCAGAACGGAAATTCAGCTTTACACTTGTCCGTAATGAATGATAGCGAGGGCTGTATGATTCATTTGCTCAATCACAAAAAAGGAAACCATACGAAAACAGTAGATATAGATATATGCAATAACGGTAAGTGATTTTTATATAATAACACTTTACATGGAAATGTTTTATTAGCATTAAAATAAATAAAAGAAAGAATATATAACTTATTGCGTAATATATAGTCAATCCTTGATATAGTGTCGGCATAGGGACCACGCCATAGAAACATGCCTTATTGAAGACTAGGCACACATACAAAATTTAGGGTTTTTTTTAACTAACATATTTTAAATGACCTTGACCTATTTTTAGTTTGTTTATGGTACGCATTATATTGGGTTGTTCCGAAAATAATTTTTCACAGCCAACTTCACACTTGAGCCTCATAACCATTATATATTTTGACAGCTGGTATAGCAAGGCTTGCTTGTGAAGATGTATTGACAGAACACCATTGCCAAAATTGGTTTGCAAAATTTCGATCCGGAAATTTTGATGTTGAAGATGCACCACGTTCTGGAAGGCCAGTTGAAGGTGACGAAAACACAATAAAGGCATTAATTGATGCAAACCGGCCAATAACAACTGAGATCGCTTAGAGATTAAATTTATTGAATTCGACCGATTCGGCCAAAAGCTATTACAGCTTGGATGGGATATACTGCCACATCCACCATATTTTCCAGATCTGGCACCTTCTGATTATTATTTGTTCTGGTCTACAATTTTTTTTAAACGGTATAATCTTTACTTCAAATGAGGAGGTAAAAAATCATCTGGATCAGCTTTTTGCCAGCAAAGAATAACAATTTATGATTGTGAATAACATAATTTATTCGGTCTTCCTTGAAGCTCATTGGAGAGATCGAAATTCTCAGAACGGATTTTTATAAGTAAAATCGAATATTTCTTCACAGTTAAAACTTGGCTTAAAAAAAATCAGGCATTTTATACGGAACAACCTAATAGTTACATGTAAATGTACAAAAAGAATAATCATACGTCATTTCTGGGCAGCGATGCTTTTTTTATATTGTAAAATTGTATCTATTTTAATTTAAAACAGATAAATAATTTAAAACTCTATATAAAATTATTTAAATTTATTTTTATGCTGTTCTAGAGGGTTTAACTCCTTTGCATCTGGCAGTAATCGGTGGTGAATCGCAGCACATAGTACAACTGATTCGAGCAGGCGCACGTACTGACATAAAATGCAAAACCGACGGTCGAACTATTCTTCATTTAGCTGTCGAAAACGGTCATGTGGATTTAATCGACGCCCTAATCGATTACAATAAGGTAATATTAGCCATTGACATTTATTTATTTATTTAAAACAATGCGTGATTGACATTACAGATTGACCCTGGTCACCAATCACGCATAAAAAACAAATATAACAAGTGTAAATAATATAACGTAAATAACAGATATAAATAGTTAATAAACATAGAATCAAATATCAACATTTATTAATCAGTTATATGAAATTATAAAATCTCATATAAAAGATCAACGAAATGTTGATATTTTCGATCAAAAATATCCACATAATTGGCGAAGTGGCTAAACTGAGTGATAGACATATTATTTTCGATACGTATTCACATTTTTATGAATTATATTCAGGCGCAAATCAACGACCCAACACTCGCAGGATGCACGGTGCTTCATTCTGCGTGTTTTATGGACGATATTCATTCGCCAAAAATATGTGAGCGGCTTTTGAAGAATGGGGTATGACGAACATTCATGATTTATCGATCCGAACTATAGTAATAAATAATATTAATATTATTTTGCAGGCCGATCTTACCGTAAAGTACGATAGAAAGTCTCCATTGGACGTAGCTATAGAAAATAATAATAAAAAGGTATTTCTTTCAATATAATAAATCATTAAATTAACAATTAAAAAATATATTTATTTCAGCTAATTGAGGTGTTGAGTAAATATGCATTGAAAAATAGGAATAGCGATACTAGTGAAATCAACAATTTATTTAACAAGAATTTGCATGTTCAGGTATTTTTTTAATTTTATTAAAATGAAATAATCGATTATGAATAGTTAAATAATCATCTTAATTATATAGGTAAAAATTGAAAATGAACCTGTGAAATTTAAATGTGAAGAAGCTATGAATATTGCGTCGGAAATATTGGATCTTTCCGGAAAATGGCAGGAAATCGCAGTCGAACTCGGATATGACGGTATTGTTACGACTTGCAGTGAAGCATCCAGTCCGAGTAAAATACTTTTGAATGCAATCGAGGTATGCAATAATTTATATTCATTCATTCATCATAGCCGCAACAGCCCTATTGTAGAGCCCTGGCCTCTTCAAAAACCCTTTTTCATTTTATCCAGTCTGGCATCACGTCACTCCATCTTCCACTAAGTTTCACTGATGCAGTGTCTCTCAGTATACAGTTTATCCACCTCAGCCTTAGTTTTCCTTTCCTCTGGAGACAGGAAGGCTTGTTAACCATAAGCCTTTTTGGCGGCTGACTGTCCCACATCCTTGACACGTGACCAGCGCACCAGAGTCTGACCACTCTGACGACAGCTGTGACTGGTATATCCTTGTGTAGTCGGTACAGCTCCTCGTTGCTTCGGATACGCCATTTCTCGTCGTCGAATACGGCTCCACAAATTCGTCTCAGTATTCTCCTATCCAAAATATCCAGTTGTTGCTCATTTTGGTCATGTAGAGCTTAACTTTAGTCTTATAATTATTCTATGTAATTTTATATAATGATGAAAAATCGTTTATATTTTTTTTTAGATGGAGGAGAGAGTATCGATACACGATTTCTATGAATTAGTCGTAAAATTAGGGATCACCGATTTATCTACGATCATAAAAGATATAACCGACTGACAAAATATGAAATGTCTCCTTAAAAAAATATACTAGAGTAAAAGAAAAAAATATTTTAGGATTATATTTTTATTCCAAAATGTGTTTATTCGAACATTAATGGCTCTTTTGTAATGTTCGTAATCATAGTGATGTAACTATTTGATTAAAATTGTTAAATTCAAGATAAGACTGAGATTCGATTGATAAATTTTTGTGAATGGGTATTAAGAGATTATTTAAGAATAGAGTCGGTCTGCACCCTGTTGAAAAATCATGTTTCAAGGATATTATCCTGTGACATTTGGTTGACGCTTGGTGTCAGCGGAAACGGATTAGTGTTCTCTCGGTTGCTAGGGCTCTCTAGTTTTAGAACATTTAATTAGGGAAAATTTTATATACAGTTATGGTATTTTTTATTTTAAAATTTGTACAAGATATAGAAATATCTTAAATAATAGGGAGGTGATAAACATTTTTACAAGTTTTTCTAAATCTAAATCGATATGGTAAAATGTTGATAAATTCATTATCCCTAATACGCCATATTTTGAACAATAAATAAATTTATGTTAAATTGTTATTAATTGAGATGATATATAAATTATAGTTATAAAAAAAATACGAAGATACACATATTTTGGTGACATGAATTTAATTCTTGACATTGTGTGAATTTAATATTGTTTTTAATTAGTTATAGATATATGACATTGCTCCGTCAATGAGTAATAGTTATAATTTCGTTAAATGTTTAATAACATTTTTGTTGCATTCATTTTTTTTGTGTATGAATAATATATAATTTGATTATAAGGGTCAAATATTTATTTAGAAAAAAGCTTTTCTAACCATTAACAAAGTGCTCCTCGTAAAAATGTTTTCGATAAACATAATCGTGTACATTTTGAGTTAACCCTTTCAGTGCGGGGCGCATGACGTACATGCGCATACAAATCCAGGGTCGCGACGCGTAATTAGGTACATCTTGAATTCTTTAAAACTTTAACTTGTCGTTACATGTAAACTAGACCGAGTTAAGTGATGGTGTGTGTTTTAAAAATCAGCTAATAAACACACAGCTATTAATAAATATACGACATATCACAAGAAATTTATAGGAACCATGTAATATGTAAATATGAATAGTAACGATTCAAATCGCGCGTGGTGTCTCATTCCAATCTCTGCAGTAGTATCGGTGACGTATCTTGGCTTAGAGGTTGTTAAGGGTGTTCCACCTACATTATGTTACACATACACGTGTACCGATGTAATATTATAAGAAAATTGCATTTCGCATTTTTTGTTTTGATTAGCATTTCCATTTTTTTCTCACTTAATCTCTGTTTGAGCAATTGATATTTTGTTCGATTTATTATTACGAAAATAAATCGAATTGAGTTTATTTTTTTAGTTGAGATGGAAGAACATATCCTAATCAACATGTTTGCATAAATCTCTTATAGGAAAATAGTCTAATATAGCGGTAAGCAGTGAATACAAATTTACCTCACCAAAAAAATAATTTGGTCCAAAAGGCGCCGCACTCAGATGCAGAATTGTGTTTAGACCCGCTGCATTGAAAGGGTTAATGTATATTTGTTTAAAGTATATGTATCATTAAATAAATAATTACTATGAGGTTTAATAAAAAAATATATGTGGAATTTGCCGTATATTTTTTTTATCAAAGCTTATATTTTGCTTTTATTCTGTTCTTGGCCTATTCAATCCTAAATCCTCTTCTGATGATTAAATTAATTCCTCAAAAATAAGTCCTTTAAAATTAATTGTTGAGTGTTGTCTTGTCAGTATTGGGCGCGGTCGTGATCGAGGTAGAATGCAATCATGATTCGGAGGTCTCTACTCTCCTCCAGGTGGCAAAGACCCACTTCGGGTTAGAAGACCATTTAAATAATAAAATTAATCAACAAATGAAATCTTTAGTCGAATTCTTTAACAATAGACTTGAAAACGATTTTGTTTATTTGTTTCTGACAACATATGTAATAGAGCTTCATGAATATTGGGCTCTGTCTTAACACATTCCGGTCCACTGGGTTCCGCGCAGAGTTTTGCGTTGGGCTGGGCGATTTTGCGAAAAAAATAGCAAAAGCTAAGTACTTCAGTTAAATCGATGTAACTCTGATACCCATTTAAGTTATGTCAACGCGCTAAGTACGTGTTGTGTTCAGAAAGGTTATCTCTATGTAAAAAAAATAATAGTTCAAAACTTCTCAAAGTGTGGTCTGCGTATCAATGAAATATAAATGATTTTGGTTTAACATCAGCGCCAACGAGGACTCGAAAACGCGTCCCCCGTACTTCTATGTTGGCCCGCGAGGACGGGTTTTCGAGTCCTCAGGACCTCAACGTGTTAAGAAACTATCATAAACAACATATATACATAAAGGCCTATCAGAGGGGGGACACGAGGGGATGCTGTCCCGGGTCTCCAAACCAATAGTAGGGGCCTCAACTTTGCAAGTCAATATTTTGACAAAAATGTAGAGAAAGACGAACGAAATTTAAAACTAACCCAATGTTGAGGGGATGCGACAGTAGTACCAAAAAATGGTATCCCACCGCTGCCACCAATTTGTTATGGCACACGGGTTCGAGTATCAAAAAGGTACATGATTGCTGGCGCCAAATTATAACCGTCCGGTAGTTGACGATCGTTTCGAAGATTGGTATTAAAGTGAAACACGCTTTGTTTTACAATGATGTTTATTGAAGAAATACTGGTGTCGTCAGTTCGATAGGTTTATCTCTATTCCGATGAAGAAAATATTCTTGGTACAGAATGTTCCCAAAGATTTCTTTGGTACTGAATTTTGAAGTAGAGGTTCCCAAAGATTCCTTTGGTACTGGAGTCGTAGTAGAGGTTTCCAAAGATTCCTTTGGTACTGGATTCGAAGCATAGTTTCCTTTGCTTACGAAGAGATGATCTCGATATGAGAGTAAGACTTGAACTCTGATGAAAAATTACTTCTGCAAAGGTATTTAACTGTTGATCAACTACGCCCGTTTTGTCTCAAGGCATGGTCGGCTTCCGATTCATCGGAGTAGTGTCATCCAATACTTTGCCATCTTCTGGCGTCAAAGGGGCGGATCTTCGATATTGCTAAATAATTCATTCTAGAATGTTTGCTCGTCCATAAATATCTTTGATTTATTTTAAATTATGGGCGACCTGCATAGATTTGGCTTTACAACCCGTTCTTTCTGAATTCTTCGTTTGCAATTACTCTATATTGCCCTTCTTTATTCTCTGAAGACACAATAGTCTTTATTGACTCCTGATATTATTTGTTTTATTGTTTCCTGGTGGTCCATATGACAAAGGACATCCCATCCTTCTGCGTAATCTTTGGTCCCAATGAATTATATTGGCTTCCTGGATCGCATTGACATTCCGAATGGTTTTGTTTCGTTTGCACAATGTGGGTGGTTTTCGATTTCTTTAAATTGCCTTGTATTGCGCGTATATTTAGAGAGTAATTAGTAATGGGCAGAATTTTCTTATATTAAACGTGAAGAATGACCTCCAATCAACTCGCTGTTGACAAATGGTGGTTGATTTATAACACCAAATAAAGAAATTAGGACAAGTAGAAAAAATTGTTACTGCACCTTTGTTATAAATATGCTATACGATACATTGATTCGGAGCTTCCTCGAATTAAAATTCATTATCTAGGGATCATATAATGCTTTTAATTCCCTCAAACTAGAGAAAATCTAAAAGAAATTCTTTAGATATCCCTATATGAACTAATTTGGATTCTATCCGAGCTTATATGCAACCCAAAGATACAGGTTTGCTTGAGGTATCGTAAATTTCGAGTAAAGGTCATTATACTCGGCAAAGTACTACTTTACACTGATGATGATGATTTCGTATGGTTTTTACTTTGCTAATTCGGAGCACACCAAGAACAAAATTAGTTGGCTACGTAATCCAGGTGTAGGTTGACCCACTAGCCTTACGGAAGGGCAGGCTCCTCTTTGGGCCGGCAGGCCAACGTTGCACGCCTTAGTGATAGTCTAAAACAGCCACCGGGTGCGGCATTGCTTCCATCCAAACGAGTTTCCTTCCTGCGTTGTACTTCTGACCTGGGAACTGGAGGACGGAGTGAGTTTGTAGGAAGCGGTAATGTGATGGGAAACGGCTCAAGGAACTATCCCGGCATTTGCTTTTGAATGGCTAGGGAGCCGGGTCAACCTAGCCGGGATAGTCGCATCTCTACACCAATTACTGGTGACAGCGATAAAAAAAATTGTTTCTAGATACCACTACGTGGTTATTCTAAAGCATGCGTTTCTACAGACCTTGAGGTGATTAATTCCAAGCATGCTTTAAGTCCTATGATTGGCATAGATAACCCCCTGGTACTGTGAGAGTTGTCCTTGTGGGTGCCATATTTCCCCATACGTTCAAATATGATTTTTCTTCAGCCAAATGTGAGGACAAAATGGCTTCTTGGGAATTAGAGCCATTGTTTTGCTTAACCTCTTGCCCATTCATATTGACGTCTTCAATATAAAATATTGCTGTTTTGTCTACTTCTCTCACGGCCATGTACTGACGAGGCTCCCTCGGCCAGTACATGGCCGTGAGAGCTCACTCCATCAACGAATTTCTATTTGGCACAATACGATCCCAATTTTGGATTGTAGTCATGTCCTTCACTTCATGTCGAAGGGTCAATCTTATACAATTCTGTATCATTCGAGATAAGCTAACGAGTGACTAGCCGGTAATTTTGTTCAACTTAGTGTGACCTTAATTCATAGATTTTTAAGTAATCCTAAAAAAGTGAGTATAGTGTTTAATTGAGTGACCTGGAGAATTCTAGGTGATGCTGTGGTTGGCAGATTATATACTAGCGATTTCCATCACTAAAGTAAAGAAGAAAATTCAGACATGGTCAGCTTCTTTGGGCGTTGGGGACATTTGGATATAGCAGAATGTGATACTTTTGTGCTCAGTGATTATTAATATCAAAGGCTGTTCCTAGTTCCTGTTGATAAGGATCGAATTTCAACTCGTACTTAGATTAGACAGCCAATTACGATTGTATATACAATTATCTTATGGTGTTACGTTTAGTGAAAATTAAAAAAAGACCAATTTTCAACTCTTAAATCAAATATCATCAATAAAAACCTATTGATAAATATTTATATTATATATAAATGAACTCTCACCTAATTTTATGAGGTAATTACAAAACAAGCGGGATTGTTTAACTAATGTTTATTTACATAGCCGGAATTTTCTCGACATTATAAATTAATTCATATTTCATTTAAATTACATTTAACATAGAAATAAATACAGCACTGTATTATTTGTGAAATTGTTTCTAATTTAATTTTGCTGCGGGTCCTGCAGAGTCGGGTGGTATACCTAATTCGCTGTCCGTCCAATCTGCAGGATCAACTCTCGGCCATTCACCCTTTAAACAAAATTATGAAGTAATCAGTATTCGATATAACGGATAATTGTCTTAATATCGATTTAAACTTACGACAAGATGTCCGGGTTCAGTAAAAATGTGCCACAACACCCACCACCACATGAAGCCGCCGGCCAATTCTGCAATTATGACGGAGCTTCTCGGAGGAAGAGGTGGAGCCGTTCGGTAATTCCATGAACTAAAACATACAAAATTATAATCAATAATTAGAATAAACGTGATAAAGTTAATAATAGGGTTATTCGATTATTTATTTCGCTAGTATATCATACATTTTAACATTAAAGCTCAATGTTGATTTGAATTTATTCGTCAAGTTATTCCATGATAAATTAAATATCAGTCAGTTGCAGTTGCATGACAGATAGGAGTTGAAAATCGATTAGAACACAGATCGATGTTAGTTTGAGTGTAGAGGTTATGTGACGTAACGAAGACTCACCTATGCGTGCGTGCTATGGGGGCTCGCGCTACGCCCCCAGCTCGGGCGACGCCGCCCAGCAGCCGCGAGCAGCTGCGCACCAGCGAGCTCATCTTGGGCCTCCGCCACCAGCTGTCAGCCGGCAGTGGTGCCAACGCACGGTTGCCAACTGACCATCGGCACTTCAGCTGGATGGGGATACATTGCACCAGGCTGATTTCCACCGCGAATTGTTTAAATTATATAATAATTTGCCCACAGAAACTAATCGTGTTATATATGTATGTATATATATATTAGGAGGACCGAAAAGTAATCAAAATTATATATATGAGCTCATTCATAGTTAGTTTGTGTCGAGACACGATCCTGCAAACGCGTAAGTTTTGTTATTACGTTAAAGTACTATTTCTTAGTATTATTACTATTTCTACTAAGGGGGAGAGAAGTCAAGCCTAACAATAGAAGAATACACTTACGTCATTATATGCTATTTTTGTTTGATCAAGGAATGAAGGCGAACGAAGCAGCGAAACAAAAATACCGATACTTACGGGGATATTCGGAAACTAAACAGGCGTCATCGGTGGTTTAAACAGTTTAAAAATAGAAATAGGAATTTCAAGGATAACGCACTACATGTACGACGATGATATCCTGAAAGCGATAGTGGATTCAGATCATTGTAAAACAATTGAGGAATTATCATTATGATTAGCTGTCCATTTTATAGTTCAGGATCATCTTCGTCGCATAGAAAAAATGTAATTGGCGGAGATGGCGCTCGATTAACGGCGTACCATCTGCGCATCTCTTTTGTCTCGGTATGAAGCCGGATAGGTGTCCGACGAAAACTATGAATTTCATGAAATTCTTTATAATACTGGCCAGGGAGTATGTAAGAGGAAGAGAGCAATTAATTCCTCAGTGTTTTATAAAAATATTTATATAAGTAGATTGGCGGGTTGGAATTAATTAATTTAATACCATCTATCATGCGTTGAATGAATAATTATATAAATTTCAATCCAACTGAAATAATATTAAAATGAACCAGTGTCGTTGTTTGATACTGGAGAGAGTATTAGTGTGAGTGACTCATTCCCCTCACATCTTTAGAAACTTTATCGAATCTTTATATGAATGAATGGCGCTTTGGAATCGTTCTTTTATTTCATCCATCCATCGCAGTCAAATAAATAAATAATATATTATAAATATTAATAAATATTTTTATGAAGGATAAAAGGATATTTTTTTTTAATAAAACAACTCACATTCCAAGTGTTCATTATTATTTATTCATTATAATACTGAAAAATAATTTTACACATAGCAATAGCGATTAAATTAATACAGATGAATAATAAATTGTGTACAACGCGTATACCTAATATATTTATAAAAAAAAATTATCACAGATACAATCATTATTACATATTAAAGACGTGATGATAAAATTTGGGGATTTGTGGATGATTTGTGCGGGGGGGGGGATGATTCACGAAGAAACTTCAATCTAAAGTAATTATAAAATTAAATAAATAATTATTAACGGAATTAGTAACTATTAATGAATGATTAGATTTAATTGTTCAGTGCACAATGCATCTTACGATAGAATAATACATTAATTAGCGATGCATACATTTTTATATTTAATTACCTTTATCATTATGCATACATTGTGCACAACAATACCAGTAAAGTTAAACGATTTGCGCCATTTATCATAATTATTATCCTAACTTTTCTTATTTATATAGAAAAAATGCAGTCGATTCTTTTCATTAAATGCTAAGCTTAATAGATTAAGAATATAATTAAAAACATTTACATCGATGTATGTACAATAGGAACAAAAATTCTATATACTGAGAGATGGACGCTTTTTTCTCACGCTCTTGTTATTTTTTCCAAAAATGTTTCCGATAACCTGAAATAAAATATATACATTAATAAAAAATATTGATTTATGAAGAAGAATGTATATGTTGAATATTACCTTGGAAACACTATTTACACCGAGCTTACGACGAACAGGCAAAGCTCGTAAAAGTTGTTCAGCACGAGCTTCTCTCGTCAACCATTGAAAAGCTAGCGACACCCCAGCACAGTGCTCAGCAGCGCTCACCTCATAGAATTGACATCCAAATCTCAAAGACACTTCTTGGCCATCATCAACACAAACTTCCCTGAAACACAAAGAATACGTTATTGAAATAATAATTTATAACAATTTTAATGTCAATGGATACATACCTGCTGTGGTCTAAATCCCGTTTATTTCCTAAGAGCATGGCGGTATAATACGAAGGCAGCTTGCACCTCGCTATCAGTGCTAGTAATTCTTGTGCTTCTCTAAAAGATTTACGATCGCATACAGAGTATACGACGACGAACGCCTCACCCCATCGTATGTGCTCGTAAAGACATCCTTTCTGTAATCGAAAAAAAAATGTTAACGTCCGATTTGAAAATTATTCTTTAGGACCAAAGGAAGTGGATACGGTAGTGGATGTAATACGCAGGGCCCCGAGGATATAGTGGACACGAGTGCAGCGACATCCTAACACACTGATCCACATTGGGCAACGTTTGTGCGAGACCAGGCCGAGCTGGTCTCCGGCAAATTGTTCTGGCGAATAAAATACAAATGGTGTTACCATCGACACACTGTTCGCGTATCGTACGCCTTTTAAATGGTCATTTGGTCACGATTTGTTGTGACAAACTTGTGTTGTACAATGACAGTAATTGGTATTAGGCACTTCGTACACCCTCGCAGCGCGGCTGTGAAAATAGAAAGGCGTGAAAGATGGATGTATATATGCAGTGAGAGAGATAGAAGCGTGTATGATCTTCGTGTATAAGAAGACATATAAAATCAATTATCAATACAACGTTTGATAAAGAAATATGTGTAGTTTTCGAATTTTGGGAGCTGTATAAGTCCATGGGAGTTACAAGTCCCTACGACTTATTAAAATTATATAAATATTAATGCGAAAAAAATAAAAACAACAATATTCGCTTCTGTAGCCAAGGGCGCGGTGTTTTTTCTCGCTCGCATCCGTAACGATATGCCAATTGCGAGTGAAACATATACCAGTGACACGCTCTACAAGAATTTGGCGGTCGGTCTATCGGTGGCGTGTCCTCAGTATAGGCGAGACATCGTCGGGTGTGCGTGTCATTTACGCGTCATATTGATTAGTTAAAAAATACAAAATATCGACCAAAATATGAAGCGTATCATGAATAACCATTTTTATTCTTAGAATATTCCATTTTATAAAAATAAGACAAGGTATTGATGGAGATTTCATCAATATCTTGACTTGAAATGCTTGGGGTCTATTTTCCCTTATAAATAAACCCCCTCCGGACGACGAATGTTTTATTTCTGTACTTTTTAATACTAGTTTATTTTGCTAATAAAGAGATAGTTTGAATTCATCATTCAGTGTTTGTAGTATCATAAGTTTCTTACATGCGGCCCGCACAACATTTTTAAATCTATAGCTGGCCCGTTGTAAAAAAAAGGTTGCTCACCACTGATGTAAATGATGGGGACTGCAATTCTTTGAAGAGGATAAAATTAATAATGAAAAGAATTTTATAAGAGACCCCAAGTTTTTGATTTTTCTCGAATAACTCTTTTAATAAAAAATCCTACATGTCACAAACGTTTTGTATTTGTCTAAAAAAGTCTAAAGAATAAATATCATAAATAATCATTGTCCTTTATTGTCCGTAATGGCGAAAAAATGAATAAAAACAACAATATTCGCTTTTGTTGCCACGGGCGCGATGTTTTTTCTCGCTCGCATTCGATACGATGTATCAAGTGCGAGTGAAACGTATGCTTGACACGTGCAGTGAGATCTCAGTCTGCGGCGAGACATCGCCAAAAGCATTGTCATTTACGCGTCATATTATTTGAATGAATTGAATTACAACATGAATAGCTGGGTTTATTCTTAAAATATTTTTTTTCTTAAAAAAGTGTCAAGATATTGATGAAGAATTCATAAAAATCCCGTCTTGAAATGCTTGGGGCCTCTGAGAGACACCTTTCGGACGACTCGGTTGTTTCCGAGCCGCCTGATATAGAGCGACGTGGTACTTCCTATAATAGTCATATAAATAAAGGTCAATGTCAAAATAAAATTTGTCAACCAAAAGTCGAAAACATAGCTAGGACGTTTAAAATACTTGAATTGATTTCGTTCAATTTACAAAATCCAAATAAAAAACCTAACCCTAAATTTTGTATGCCTTCTATAGGGCGGGTTTCTACAGCGTGGACCCTATCTCGGCGCTATACGAGGATTGACCATACATATCTATGTCGATAGTAGAATAGGATATATTGAACTGAAGACGATGTCAAGATTAAGAAAAAAATCCTCTTTAGTTTGGTATCTCATCGAGTTTTTATAAAATCTCAATTTTGAAACATGTATATGAAAGTGGAACTAACGAAGGTCGAGAGGACCGCCATTAATCGTTTTGTTATTTTCATTGTCAAAAATTGATGTAGTTTTATTTCGAAAGAGCATCCCGCGGGAAGGACGACGTGTGAGAAACGGCGCCAAGTTTAAGTTCATCTCTGTCGAATCTGGCGATTTATGGATCGTTCAATGTCGCTATGCTTTCACTTTATATAAAATATAATTGTATTGATAAGGCGAGAAGCAGCAAGGGTCAAAACCTTTGCGATGGCCACAAGCCGTATATTTATGCGCATGAAAGGATAATTTTCGGTTTGGTCCCATTGTGATATCGCAAGATTTAAGACGTTTTCGCACTAAATTCTCGTTAACCCTGCGCACCTCGCGGCCATAAATCGCCCGGAGAAAATAACCTTTGGGCAGAGTGGCAAACGGCTAGCTGCTGAATTATGGCGACGAGATCCATCATTCCGAGTGTAATTGTCGCGGCCAAGGGTCAGGGTCGCTGGCGTGCCGCTGCCGATGCTGACGCTGACGCTCCTGCAGCCGGAGATGGAGGGATTTATCTGTAGACTTATTGCGGAGAGCGAGTCGTAGAGTTTATGGGTAAAGAATATAAATCATATATGGCGTTTTCATACACATCCACAACTTGAAGACTTTTCGTGCCCCTTGACGAGATTGGTCATGATGACTCTAAACCAGGGCGATCCTTTGAAAAAAAATCCGCTTCTTCTCTTGCTCGCTACGCTCATTCCTCTTTTCGCCACGTACAATTTCACATCAGACAACTTATGGATATTCTTAGTATATTACTCATCAAGAAAATAATAATGACTGAAGATTTCTCACAAATCTGATAAAAATTAAATATACATCAGAATTACCATATGCATTTAAAAATGTTTTCCAGGACCTGGTTCATCTTATACCTCATACATAGGTAGTTATCCCATTGGATCTGTATGAATTGGGTGGATGCGGAGCGGCAGCGGGGTGGGGGGGGTCTCATCGCTATGCGCCGAGTTGTGCTGCGACTCGGAGCAGTCCCGCGCCGTTTTTTAAACTTATGTTTTAATTTGAAAGCTTGTTCAACGATGTATTCTTAAGTTTTTCGATTTTCTGCTATGTTTCCATTTTAGAGGAAAACGTGGAAGGTAAACGGCCGTTGGGAGGAAATAAACTGTCGTGGTTTCGCAAAATTCGTAACTGGAGTGGAATGGGAGTTCCGAAATTGATTCAACGCCCCAAAAACCGCCAAATTTATGGAGAAAAACAAGGGCCAAAAGATCGCTTACGACCAAAAATGGGCAAGGTACTTGAAGAAGAAGAAGAAGAATATGAATTTATCCCCTTCAGATACATCAAATACATCATAAAATCGTGCCAGTGCTTTGTTACAATTTTTTAAGTACTTCTGGGAAAAGCATCGTATTTTAATGTTTTTTTTACCATCTTCTGGAATAACATTGAATCGCCTAGGATCATGTTCATCGAATACGGAGGTTGTTGCTTTTCAATGGTGTTGTTTTTAACCAAAAACATTTTCTTTCATTATCAGTATCAATATTTTTTTGAAATTCAACGTATTTACAGCATTTTCCGACATATTCGTTGGATTCTAATAAGAAAACATTTAACAAATGCTAAGTGAACATTTTCAAGGTAATGGCAAAGTAGCGACGTTGAGATAGCTCCCATTAGAAAGCAATGCTGGGGAATGAATAGCCGCTTAATTGTGGGGTTTATAAATATTTGAAGAGATTTGATAAACGAGCGATACAATTTGTACGTCAACGAGAAAAAATCATCGTGCATTTGTTCCTAAGTGCAGCGCAAAAGATGAAAGATGGCGCGAAAGGGCTAACAAATTGCAAAGGGCAACAAATCAGGATTATAAATTATTCTGGTTCCTGCAATTTAATAAGCAGCACGAAGTTCGGACGAGCGATTGAAAAAAGCTCTTTGAATAAGCCGACGATGGAGTGGATGGAAGAATTTTCGTTAAGTTGTGAAAATTATTAGAAAATATTTCGCGCATGCGCAGACGTTTTATTCGATCGAGCGAGCAGGAAATAATGTGCGCTAGTAGTATTCAGTGCACAAACTCTTCCTTGATTAACGTCGACGATAACAAGTATTCTAAAGATTTCGCTAATAAGTGACAACTCATTGTCTAGCTAATAAGAGATAAAGCAATACTTATGCTGAATGGTCTCCATAATCCAATGGACGATAAGGCCGGAGCGACGGTCACGTTTAGCTTGCTTGGGTCACTCCCCATTTAAATAATATCGATGTCGCAGATCTCAACAGTGGCTGGCTAGGCATTTATCTAGCTTGTTCATTGCAGAGAAGATTATTTTATTATTAAATAAATAACATCCGCAATATAACAATTAGATTCGCATTGATCCGCAGACGAAGTCGTTCTTCTAAATTATTGTATTTTTTGAGAAAAACAGTCGTGGAACCACTGCTGATGAACTGGTTGCAATCAAGGAATTGAATCGATAAGTTTGTAGGTCGTCGCCATTAATCGATTACAAATACAGGTAATGTGTTATAGAATTTGCTTAATTAATAAGACGCTGAGTTTAAAGCCGTAGTGAATATCGGATGTCCATACACTTTTATTTTCGATCAATGAAACATGTTATGGTCACCGGACAGCATGACATGTTTCAATGATAATATTATAAGATAAATGCGTAAAGAAAACTGGATTGATCCTAAAATAGATGACATATCGATGAAATAAGCCGTGTTACGCATTCGAGTGATCGATGCGTTGATTTAGGGCAAGAACATATACATACGTTTTGGGAATGTGGGACAAATATATAGAAGAAAGTGATGCCAGTCTATTGATTCATCCCGGATCTATGGACGATATTATAGAGAGAGATTACAGTTTTTAATGGTGGCTAAAGATACTTATAATATCCGCCATATTTTATGTGCTGGACTGAGATTAAAAATAAGCGACGGAGTCGATCGCCTGTCCAGCATCTGTCCGAAGTCGGTAGCCGCGACGGATGCTATGCCATATAGAGACAGGCAGGCTTCCGATCTGCTGCATTCTGTCAGTGTCCACATAATTACCGACGTCATGTAATGAGACCACGTGGACTACGCATCTGCGGGACCAGTCCTTGCCATAACTCGGCACAGGGGTTGGTGCAAACAAGCTTGACCAGTCAGAAAAGGAAGTCTGTTGAAAAATTGACATGGAATTTTCAACCACAACAAAAAAGGAAAACACATAATATTAAATTAAGCATTGAGTGGTCGCGCGATTTTCTTTTTAGAATGATTTATGACAATTTATGGAACGATGGACATACCCACTTTCGCCAATTAAAAAATGTGGTAATAATTAGAAACAATTTTATAATGTTTCAATTGCATTTATCAGCTACTTATAATTGTTGTAGATATTTTTAAATTGGCCAGTCGATAATCTAAAAAATACTATTAAGTATCAATTATTTTTTAAAATAAAATATTACATGTCAAGAATGTAATGAAATTAGTTATTGGACACAGGATTCGGGTATTAAATAATGATATTATGCATGTACTGTATATGTCAGTGTTTCTCAACATTATTTGAGCCATGTCCCACTCCAACGCTCAAAAAAATCTATTTAGCGTTTTAAAATATGTACGTTATAGGGGGGTTTGACGTTATAGGAAAAAACTACCGCAAATGTTATAGGGGGGGACGTTATAGGGGGGTTACTGTAATACATTGCCAAGCGAAATAAAGGTTAATGCTCTTTGGTTGACAAGGCATTTTGTAGAAAATAGCGAGAGGAAACGTCATAGGAGGGCTGACTGTATTTATATTCTAATAAACTTGGTCAAATAAATTCAATACTTTATTGCAATGTTTCTCATCCTACTATGACACACGTGTTATTTAAAAATTTATGAAAAGAATGATAAAAGCTTAAAATAAAAGTTTTTCTTAGAAATTCAGGGTTGCAAAATCAACAAATTATTTTTAACAAATATGAATGATTAACGCATTGCCCCCTGTGGGGCGGCTGCCCTACTTTGAGAAGCACTGGTATCTATATATATATATATAATGAAAATCGGGTTAAGAAAACTCTTAAAATTTTGGCAATCAATGTTTTTTGCATCAGATTTTTAAATTATTCATGGTTACAAACAATATGTTATAATTCAACCTTCCGACGAAATCTATAATTTTTTGGGAATTCTTTATGACACTGGCCAGGGGGGAATGTAAGAGCAAGAGACTCATTGCCCCCGCATCTTTAACCCATTGCATGTGGGGCAAAATGGCTCATTTGTCTAAATTTGGTGAAACGTTGTTTTTTACAAAAAAAATCATAACTCTTTTATTAATCGACACATTGAGCCGAAAATTGAATTACTTGAACGTCAACATTTACTGAAAAATAAATGCAAAAGAACATATTTATATTTCAGAGCGGGGGTCACCAAACTTTTTGTTAACGGGTTGAATTGAATTTTTTAAAAAACATGGTCTTTTGAATGTTGAATTTTTAATATTTATATAGAATATTGTGTGTTTATTAAATTTTAAGGCCAGCATACATTTTATTATCCACAACAGCCGTTTTTATTGCTCCGAATAAATGGTTTTGCCTAAAAGAATTCAATGATTTTTTTTAATGAAAGCTCTGAATAAATCTATGCAATATGGTATATTTGATTAAAAAAAAATTATCGAAGCTTTATATGAGTAGAGCTTTAGAATTTACTGTAATGCCATTTATCCATCGTCGAATAACGACGAAAAAAAAACTTATTCATAACATAAAAATATAATCGGGTATATAAGCAACCGTAATTCTGTATCACATATGATTTGTCGATCTTAGAATGATATATAGTGATGAATGGAGGGAGAAGAACAATAAATACGTCTCGAAGAATATACAGTTGCCATTGGCGCCCTGTCTGAGGTATCGACCGGTGATGCAGAAGGATTCTTTTTCAGGATTGCGTGCATGAGCTCGCATTTGATTATTCATTTGGGCGCACGCGGGATGGTGGCTGGAAGTGTTGCAAGTCGGTTGCATTCGGTTATTCTTGGAAAACCACAGCAACACAATATTGCAATAAGTTACGTACTTATTATTACAAAAGGCCGAAGCCGATCTGGCCGCTGAGGTAACCGAACCACGTGCCCTCGGAACAATAGCCCCTGACAGACCGCGCTCTGACCTTACACCATAAATCAACAACCACAGCCCGCGTGAGGTATCCGATATGTTCCGCGGGATGTTCTATACGTCCGTGCATGCACACAAACGGCAGTGGTAAGAAGAATGGTAACAGAACTGAGCGGACAGAACTGGAAACCGGTGTCACCGGCAACGTTCCCGATCACGCACCAGATCCAATCTGACGTAAGCCAATCCGACTGATATGTGTCGCGAATCGTTCCACATGTGTTTTTGAGTCAAAACATACATCGAAACTTTTTAATATATGCGTTTTTTTTTTAATTCTGCAATTATATGATATATTGTACGACTATAGCGTTGGATTATGAGATGATAGCGCCGTATATTTGCATCATCGCAGATTTTCCATTGTTGAAAATAATAAAATAAGCACTTAGCAAACATTGGCTTGACGTTATCACGAAGGTATGCAAATGATAAGGGTAAACTCTCGGAAACAAATGCGTCCTAGAATTCGCTTCGTATATTTGATCAGTGCACAATCCACATGCTAACAAAAATATTTTTATAATAAATTAACGCGGAATTTAATCTTTCGAGGTCGTATGCACGATAAATTGCAATGCTGCGATAGGAACTCACCGTACATCTCGACGTGTCTAATATTTCGACCTCGGAGACCACATTGTCGAATGTTATGCTGTGTCTGTAGAGCATATCTGCGAACAAAAAAAACAAATGTTTATATATTATTACATTAATTGATACAATTGAATAATCGAAAGAAAGTTCAAAATTGGCCCGTCGTTATATATGTATCTGCCGTGGATTAGTCTCCATCTTACGGTCATAATTGGCCGTATCGATAACGCCGACTATAAATAAATGCGATCGTAAATATGATAAGTGCAAATTTCCGCGGTACAACCATTATCAATATAAATTTTAAAGACCCGCAAATGGCAATATATGATTATGGGAAATCTATACCATAAATGAATGGGTTATAATTGCGTCTCGAATATTTCCGGAATCGGGTAAACCTGGTCTGCCATCTATTTGCACGACAATCTTAAGTTTGGTAGCGACTCGTGGTCGTTACGAACGATGCTAACTAATGAAATCTTATGATGGCGTTACGCAGCTATTAGGGTGGTCTTGCGGAAAATTACCAAGAAACTTTGATGACGCTTTCTATAAATTCTACATTTTATACGATTTGACTATACACTTTAATTATAACTGTATCGTAGAGCTCGAAGATGCCAGTTTCTGGAGTTTCAAATCTGGGAGGTATAATTTATTATTGGATCGCTTGAAATGTAATTATTCTTCAACACGACAACATCCGGGCTCACGTATGTAGAAAGACTCACCAGAAATTGTGCAGAAACAATATTTTTATGAATCTTAACCTAAAATTAGCAGTACGATTAACTTCGGAAGTATATTTTAAATTATACAGTCAACCCTTCTATAGCGCCGAGATAGGGATCGCACTATAAAAATCGCATATAGCTGACTAGGGGCATACAAAATTTGGGGTTATATTTTTTTTTTAATTCTATTTCGTAAATCGAACGAAATTAATACATCAAACATTTTTCCATTCACATATTTTAAATGGCATTAACCTTTATTTCGCAAGGTAATGTATTATTTACAAAATACGCAATTAATTAAATCCTTAAAAATGTAGTTTTTTGTAAAAAAAACGGCAGACTAGAAAGAAGCGCTATAGGAGGGAATGCCGTAAACGCCGCTCTACAGCAGGGAGCGTTATTCACAAGGTTAACTGTATTGGTCATTGCATATAGAACAACTTATTTTATTAAAGTACAAGTTTATTTTTATTTTTGGAGGAACTTTTTCTTCCAGTAAATGGAAGAACACAAGATTTGATAAAAAATGTGGTAATTTTTTAATTTTTCATACTGTAGAGTTTACTTCTGTCGTATTTTGACATTAGTCAATCCATATTAGATGCTTAAATTATTTATGGCTGTCGAAAAGGTTTAACGTGTGCTCGGCGATTTTTTACGCCCCAAAAAATGAAAATTTTGAAAGAATTCTTTGATATCCAACGACTTCTTCCTATTTCCAAAATAATAAAAAAAAAACCAAACACGAAAGGACGATGTTT
Source organism: Philopotamus ludificatus (assembly GCA_022495035.1). Lineage (NCBI taxonomy): Eukaryota > Metazoa > Arthropoda > Insecta > Trichoptera > Philopotamidae > Philopotamus > Philopotamus ludificatus. Next base: position 39,412 of record JAGXCT010037096.1, on the reverse strand, counting down.
TTACAACATTGAGGAGATAGAGACAGAAGCGCTGAAGGAGCAAAACGCTTTACCTACGAAAACTGGATAAAGCACCACCAAAAGCCTTATTAGATCTAATGGAGATTACTTTGAGTAGAAATAATATATTTTTAATTCATGGAAAGAATTTTTGATTGATCATTCGCTGGAGATGATTTCCTATGGCTTCTTCTAATTTTCCAACGATAAAATAAAAAATCGTGAAAGTGTGACGTTGTTCAACATTGAAGAGATAAATAGAGAATCGTCGAAGGAGCTAAACTTCACGGAAAACTGTGTTACAGAAAATCTACACACGTGTTCGATGAATCAGACAAATTAATAAATTAAATAATGTTGACATTTTTATTTCGAAAATTTAGTATATTTTTTAGTCCAGTAGTTTTCCGTTACTACTTCCGGCTTATTTTTTTGATAATTCGATTATTTGTGAGACAGAGACTGTTAGCTTCAACCTCATCCCTATATTAACCAGTGTCACTGGTAACGGAATTCTCTGCAACCATCCGAATATTATCTACGTTCAGTAAGAGTTAACAATTCAATCATAAAACAATTGTTGTCATCTTCAAGTATCTTACAAATACAATCTATCAAAAATATTTAAGTAACTTAAATGGTCAAATAATATTAGATCGAGTGATCATAACCTAAGCTGATCATTCATATTCATATTTTATTAATTATGGAATTAAAAGGGCGTAGCTTATTTATCTTTCTTACGCACGATGGCTTATTCCCAGTTGTCTAACGAGGATGATTTAAACCAGCTGATTTGACTCGTTTAAATCCGAGATGACGGTACAATGGCAGTGCTGTATCAAAATATATATTTATCATGGGCATAATCAGGGCGGTGGACATCGGACAAGAGCATAGAAAGAATGTAGAAAGAAAGAAAGTGCATTGTTGTCCGAGGCGAGTCGTGACTTCCGCGCACGTCACACACGATCATAACTGGCTCGACCTCCACGTGGATTAATTAAATGCTCGTGATCCTTCGTTATCTGCCTGTAGATATCGACTATCGACATGTCGGATCACTGGTCTGGCCACTGCTAGATCTGCGATATCAAAAGATTCCCCGCTGCTAGAGCAACATGAAAACATTCGTCGGGGATAGACGACGTATTAATTCATCAAGTGATGATTAGGCAGAACGGTCGCACAATTAAATCGGATCCAAATGCAAACCCAGAAGCTTTTCTACTTTCTAGCCGTGCGGTTTCTATTTGGTCCAAATGACGCTTAAAGAAACATGATTCCGAAGGCGAATTTAGCACATCGTTAATGAAAAAAAAAACAAATTGAATCCATCGATAGATCATGTCTATTATATCATCGTTAGCCGGGGTGTTCAATCTGTTGCATAACGATGAAAGAACGCGATTATTTAATCCCCCGATATCTTCTTTTCATCACAAATACATTGCACAACGATCGGGCAAGTGTATCCTGGTGAAAATAATTAATCATTCTATGCGGCCTATTGTGTGGTGCTCTTGCGCAACTCTTTGCCGCACATAACCTTGCATACTTTCATGCTGATTGATTATCATCTGAAACACATGGATCGTTTCTATAATACGATACAATCAATATTGAATATATCGTGAAATTTCTATATTGAAACGTGATCTCCAGCCGGCCATGACATCCATTTCTGTGTCGGATCATTGATAGATTACTTATCGGCATCGTAACACGGCGTAATGGTCGTCGTTTTGCGGCTGCAGTCGGGAGGCTACCGGGGAGACGGTCCCCGTTGGATGCAACGAGATACCGAATCACTTTCGCTATTGAAAGTATTAATAGTACAATCGGATCAATGTTGGTTAATAAGATTGATAGGTTTAATTCATTGACACATCAAAAGAGATGCTATTAATTTTCTATTTAAAAAATATCGAGTAACCCCGATGGGAGTAGAAACGCAGGAAGACGTTACTGCGGCGTATCGCAGCGGCCGATGAGCCGCGGGGAAACCTGGCAGAGTATAGCGACTTGCTAATCATGTTTCTGCAGTTATTAATAGGTGCATTTTCTCTCCCCGAACTGATAGCGCACTCTCTATAGATGGTATGGAAAAAAAAATATTTATAGTTAGCTCGTAGCCCAGAGCTGCGAACCTGGCCGAGACAGCACAATGTGAAATACGACTCAATAATGTACAGATTAATAATAATATTAGAAATGTAGAACTGATGCAACCGACACCCATGCTCTGCATAGGTCGAAGGACCTGACGCAGCTCCTCAATCGTACCAAAATTATTTAATAAATAAAAATCATATAAATTTTATATATTTTTCTAAATTATAATACGATTATCGAAATTAATTTTATACTAAGTAAATAATTAATAAAAAACACGTAGTAAGGCTACATTTTAAATTCATTTATTAAAAATATAAAAATCATTATAGCTTGTAGGTAACAGACAATCAGTTATGATAATGTAAGTTAACCGCGACT
>JAGXCT010037096.1:25642-36748 GCA_022495035.1 Philopotamus ludificatus | reverse complement strand
ATTTTCATCTTTATATTAGAATTAATTTTGGTTTATCCTAGAGAAATTTCAGCAATTGGATTTAGTCTATTTATTCATTATAGACTTTGAACTGATTCTGATTATATAGAATCAATGAAGCAGGTAAACACCATGACGAAAATTGCATATCAGAAGTTTTTCAAGACTTGAAAAAGCACTGCCACAAATATATAAATATTAGAGCTTCGAATCGTTATTTTTTTTCCATTTCGATCCGCTTTAATTAAAATTAAAATATCGGGGTTTTCAGTATTTTGTTAAGCTGCGAGTGATTATTTTTTTAATGTTATTATCGATACTTCGAACCGAAACAGAAAATCGCTAAAAACCGTATTAATTGGAATGAAAACCGCAGTTGAACTGAATAAATAATAGTTCATATCGGTTTATCATAATTTTCAATACAAACATTAAAAAAAAAACCACTCGTTACTGCGCTTACTTAAGCTATTCGTGCCGATATGGTCGATGTTTTTTTTCGAATAATTATTTTAATATAAATGCTACATGTCACAAACTTTTTGTATTTGTCTAAAAAAAGTCTAAAGAATAAATATTATATATAATCATTGACCTTTATTGTCCGCAATTGCGAAAAAAAATAAAAACAACAGTATTCGCTTCTGTAGCCAGTTTTGTTTCGCTCGCATCCGGTACGATGTGCAATTACGAGTGACACGTATAGCGATATCTCCGAGACGGCAGCGTGCCTCAGTTTGCGACAGGACATCACCGAGTTCGCGTGTCGCTTACGCGTTGTATTGATTAGAATATCATGAATAATTATTTTTATTCTTAGAATAATCCATTTAAAAAAAAATGTCTGAAGATATGTATGAAGAATTCATCAATATCTTGATGACTTGAATGTTTGGGGTCTATTTTCCATTGTAAATAGACCCCATAGAGCGACGCCATTGGTTTCAAGCCGCCGTGACGTATCGGTTAAAACTTTGAAAAACTTTCAATTTTTCCGGAACCGAAATGATATATATCAGATATCTCACAAGTTTTTTTCCCCATTCAGATTTAGTAGGTTTTATTATGGCATCCACTCTGCTCTCTGCTGATTTGCTAAGATTTACACTGATCGATATTTTTTTTAGCTTTATTAGAATTCATTAATAACCTGTGTTATTATTACGTTATAAAAATAATTTATTAAATTTATAAAATATATATTTTCTTGTGTATGATTTATTTAAAAATTTTCATAAAGATGTCACGCGTGCTCTCTGACTTTCCACGTATAGAGCTGTGCGCTTGCGGTGCAGGCCATGTCGTGATCGGATTTTTTCATATTGGAAAAATCCGCATAGTCTCCGGCGAACATTCTATCCCATTCTGGTCTAAAAAATGAAGACAATAGACACGGAGTACATAAACGGACCGAGCTTCTATAGAACGTGTGCCGCCGACCCTTGAGCGAGGCTTTTCATAACATCGTTTCGTTTCCCCGCGTTGAAATAATATTAAATGCATAAAGGGCGATGCAAGAGATTAAAGCTCTCGAATGCATTAAAAAATATTTAATAAAACAACATGAAATAGATATTTTGTAAGATCGAGGGGTCACCATCGAACGATATTATAATTATGGAAGGTTGCGAACCAGTTGTTGTTCTCTGACAAGACGCGAGCGCATCCACTGCTTTCGCGCGCAAAGTGCACGACCGCTCGGCTGACAGATGGAATCTCTCCTAAAAGAGTGTTGCCAAGAGAGCGGAAAGCCCCGCAGATAGATATTAATAAGAGAGCAAATAGGCTGGATTCGGCTCTTCTCATTCTCACGGGACAAGGCTGAGCGCTATCGGAACGCGCGTCGGCGTTAGAGGGCCCCCGGGCCTCCCCGGCATTGTTGTTCCACCCGGAGAAATCGGCGAACGGGTAATGAGCGTCCGAGAGCAAAAATCCGGTGCAAGGAAATTTTTAGTGTTGGAAAGTCGGCCGATTAATTGTGTCTGGCGAGAGGCGCCTGCGCGGGCGCGGCCGGACGGCTCTGCGCATGCGCTTTCGCAATGCGCAGAAGAGTGCGCAACAGGAAAACCGCACACACGCCACACTCCAATGATCACGTGATTGCTGGAGATTAGGAAACGAGAGCCAATTAGGATCAGAGCGTTGCGATACTCGCACCAAAGGCGCAATATTGGAAAATCATTCCGTAATGAATTAGAATTGTAATACAAATACTAACGATGCAATAAAACCAACCACTTTATATCCATAGCATTACTAGCATTAAATAATAACGATTGTTATTAAACAAGATTCATATTTGGACAAGTGACAGTGGTCTTGTTTTCGATCTCTTTAAAAATCTTTAAAAGTTGGATATGGGTGTAGTAGAGCCGGCTCCCTCGTACATGGTCGGATTGTTGACCCAACACTTGTCTGCAGGGCTTATTAGAGGGGGATGGGGTAGGTAGGAAAGACTGCTGCCCTGGGCCCCGCTATATTACGTGCCTCAACTTGGGAACTCAATACATACATACATATTAGATGGACCCAAATGTAATGTCGCATTGTCAGAAAGCATAGTTTCAGATTAGTTTTCTTCAGTCCATTGACTGAGAAAGACGTGTTTGGATATTTTGTGTGTCGTGAGAAGTCTCGAGACGTGTCCTTCAGGCAACAAAAAATATTTTCGATGTTTATGGAGACGCATTAAACATCAGGAAATGTCAAAGATGGTTCAAAAAATTTAAATCAGGCAATATTGATTTGAAAAATGAGCCTAAAGCGGACGTTTCCGTGAAGTGGATGAAGCAACCCTGAAAGTCGAGGTTGAAAAAAAATCTGACTTTTAGTATCGAAGAATTATCGAGCCAAGCCGGTACTTCGTGGTCGTCAACTCAAAGATACCTGAAAAAATTGGGAAAGATTCAAAAATAAGGTATTTGGGTCCCCAATGCGTTGACTGAGAGAAACAAACACATGAGGCGCGGTATCTGTGAGTTACTGAAGGAGAAAGAAGAGTTGCAACATTAGGTTTGACAGATTTATTGGATCCAGCTTATTCTCCAGACCTGGTTCCATCCGATTATCAGCTTTTTCGCTCATTAGAGTATTATTTACGAGATTTTATTTTTAATCAAAAGATGAAATAAAATCAGCCATTTCAAACTATTTCGATTATAAACCTGCAGAGTTTTATAAGAAAGGCATTTTAGATTCAACTAATAGATGGCAAAAGGTCATAGAAAATATTAGTAATTACTTTGAATAATTTAGTTTAATAAATGATTAGAAATATGAGTTTAAGTTTTATTAAAACGACATTACATTTAGGTCCTTCTAATACATACATTAGTGGCCTTCTAACTCTGAGGCGGGTCTTTGCCACCTGGAGGACAATACGCGATCTCCAGCAGAGACACGTTCGTCGCAACCCTGATGCCAGGACTGTGACGGTCGTCCACCAGGTGATCTAGTATCTTCAAATACGGGTCAGGTCGTCAGTCATGAGCCCAGGAGCCGAGCTGTCAATGGGCGGATTGTAACAATAATAATCAGACGTGGCTAGGGCCAATTTGTATTTAATTTACGGTCTGATCAGGTGCTACGGGCACCTCCTGCAGGACACACGTCACCAAATTAGCCTGGATAGCGGCCAGGCTCCTCATAGCTCCGTAGAATCTACGAAAATGATTGTGCCCAACCGCTATCGCCGCCACGTCTAATTCCGACGCGCGACAACACTCGACTCAATAAGAAGTTAGTTTAAATTTTGAAAGGTCTCTAAACTATTAGTTGGTAGTAGTCTGTACATAATTTGTGATTTATGTCATGTATCCAACATTTAATAAAATAAAATCGAAATGCAAAAAAAATACATATTGAAGAAAATTTTAATAATTCCTTAGCGAAGTTTGGATTTCCAAAAGGTGGAAAAATGTTTTTTATATAAAAAATAAAAGTGATGAAGGTCTTACATATTTTTCATGTTTTGTTTTTCAATTAGCTACTTTAAATAATCATTATTCAACTCCTATCCCATAAATCTTAGATTCTAGTCACAATAATAAATCGGATCTTCTCAGGATTTGTTGTATGAGCAATAATGCATAAACATTTTTTTTATCAGAAATAATTCTGTAAACCAAGATCAAATCACATCTAGTGAAGTCTTACCAGTTTTTATATTATTATAATTAATTTATAATATATCAATTTAAATAATATATTAATAGCCAGAAAGAAATCGTATATTTTTATGAAACATTGTTTCAGTTCAGTTGGTGTATTGAATGGAACAGTAAATCGCAATTCATCACGAAAATGCACGTCTTCAAAACGCAAGAATTACCTGCGACAAAATTCAGAAGTTAAATTGAAAGGTTCTTCCATACCCTCCATATTCATCAGACAACGCTTCATCTGAATATTACCTTTTCAGGTAAATGAAGCACTCCCTAAGAGAAAAACTTTTCGAAATGCAACAGGGGTTGAAAACCACCCGAATCAGTATATTTATAAAAAAACAGGCATTTTTTTTTTGAAAAAGGAATTGGAAAGCTCCAAAAGATATAGCAAGTGGTTGTAAACAATTATATATTAAATACATTTTAGTATTGTTTATAAAATACGCGATTTCTTCTTTATCCTCTTAATATTTGAATAATTTAACACCGGTCCTAAATAAATATTTCACTAATTGTGGTACGGCAATGCTGAGTATGATATATTGAAATAATTTATTAAATATTTATTTTTCAATTTTCGCATACCATTATGAAATCATATACGAATTTCAGTCATAATACACGTTTTAAAAATAATTAATAAGTAAATAATATTTTACCTCCAGTCGAACAGTATTCTCCGATATAGCGCTTTGTCAGGTAACGTACGGTAACAGCTGAAAAAAAAAGAAAACATTTTTATTGATTTAAAAAGTATATGATATTTTTATTATTATGTACGTGGGAAGATTTAGGAGCGTTGTGCAATACCATGATGATTCACTGGGAATGATTAGTTTCAGATTGACCACCGCACGTGCACAATGCAAGAGATAAATGCTTTCATCCTGCGAATATCCATTCCCCCGTCCTTATAAGTTATATTATAAGCGGAATGGGCATTCCGCAAAACTAATGGATTATTTCAGGTAGGGAGAATCTACAAGAATCCCCATCTGGACGTAATAATTTAGAAGTCGTGCGAACAGTAAGGATATATAGAATTAGCTACTTTGTGGAAACCGCAGAACAGGATACTGAAACCGACTGAGATGGGCGATCGTGACCGGCCGCAAGAAGTGCCGATCTCCTTTATCATCGCGTGTATCAATTTGTAACAAACGGCGTGCTGATAAACCGAATAAACAATTGAGAAAAACAATTTCAGCGGCCCTCCGGTTTGCCGGCTCTGGCGGAGCGGCGTCACTATGCGAAAAATGTTGAACGCCGAGTGAAATGTGGACGAGTGCAAGTCAATTCGTTATTTGCGGCTAATTGAAGAGCGCTCGAGGAATTTTAGCACGTGAAGACAACTTCTTCTTTTTTTTCTGTATCGCCGTGTGTGGCGACCGCCTTAAACCTGCCAATGTGTCAATTTTAATTTCGAAAATTTGCACACATTAAACATTAAATACAAATGTTCGTTCATTACGAATGTCCAAATTGAAAATCATTACGCATTTTATTATCAACTATAACGAATAAATATCATTAGAGCACGAAAAAGACATTTTATTTGATAAACAAAAATACTCTGAATTCTAATTTTGATTTTCTCTCTTTAAAAGGTACATTCCAAAGCCTACTGTAAAAGGTTGCAAACAAGTTAAAATGCACATATAAAAATATTAGATAGACTCAAAAATATTGATGCAAAAGTTAAGACGGTCTGAAGATGGAAAATTAAAGGTCACAATTCACACCGAACCATGATAAAAGACAGGAAGATTGCGGTGAAGATTGGAATAAAAAATTGAGACATTTGCATCGTATAGGGATGTTTTGCCTCACGTTTGGATTCCTCATCAATTATCAGTTGCCAATTTATTGGACTTGCTTTGAGTGTGAGATACATTAAAGACATTTTTTGCATCGATTGATGATTGGAGATGAGAAATGAATAGTGTAGAATAACCTAACACGGAAAAGATATTAGGGTATAAAATTCCGATAAAAGTCCAAAAAACATAACAAATGTTTTGTGTTTGGTGGGATTTCAAGGGTATTGTGTGTTGGGAACTCTTAGAATGTAAGCAAATAGCTACAGCGGAATGATATTGTCAACAATTATCTATTTATTTATTTAAACATTTTTTAAGAGAAACTTACAGCCTTGTAAAAATAACAAATACGTAGTTAACAATAGGCCAATTACAAAGTTAAGAAATAATTAAAATCAGAAAAAAAGAAAGAAGAGAAAAAAAACATTAATATAAATATCTCAATAAACCCATTTATTTGCGATGAAATAAAGACATTGCAAGAGACTTCTTAATATTCGTTTTGTTTTCGTGGAATAGGTCTATATCCTCGTTTAAGCCATTGTATAGGTTGCACACTTTGATGACATATGAGTTATGACGATAGTTAGACGAGGAGACGTAAGGAGCATGCAGAAGGAGCTATTTTCATGGGGAAGGAAGTGAAGCTTATGACATAGAGATTCGTAGTTACCGTATTCAATGTTCTATTTAAATGTTCTATCAAAAGATATCTCAAGAATCGCTTCGATACGGTCCAATATAAATCGAATACTGAGGGTTCCAAATCTGACAGGCATATTCAAGGTGAATGAGAGAGTTTTTTTAAGAAAAGGAAATTCCTTTGAATAATATCATGTCCGGTAAAAAAGTCGGTGCCAAATATATTAACAGTGCATTGTGTGATTCAGCGACAACATTTAGTTGCAAAAAATCTTGGTGATCGCCTGCATCATTCATTGCAATACGTAATTACACCAGTTAACAAAATTTTCGCTGCGCCGTTCTTTTTTTGATTTTGTTAAATAATATATTTCCAATATTTTTTTTTGATGGGGAGGGTAGAAATAGGCACTGCATTTTCGGTTTCGTTTAATATAAAAAAGGTAAATTTCCAGGGGGGCCTTTTGTAATTTTGTGTCTGAAAAGGAGGCCATGGGTCAAATAAGTTTGGGAGCCTAGGCTCTAAATGCTTTAGCAACGATTTCTTGGACGTGTAGGTCAATACACATTTTGGAATCGTGCGTGACACCCAAATCTTTAAAAGATTATTGAGATGATGTACAGAATTTGGCACGTTTTTTTTTACGCGAGAAAGTCATTGCAATACACTTGGAAATGTTAATATCTAATTTGTTCAGTACGCAGTAGATCAGTATTATCAAATTAAACGCCACCGTTGAATAACACGAAAAATGTAAGCTTAATGTAATTAATCCTTTCTAAACTGCCCTTTAAGTTCTCCGTGTGTGCTTAATCCAGCCTAAATGGGTTTCAATCTCCTTATTATTTTTCTCCTTGAAGCCTTGCACGTCGAAATCGATCTCTGGGGGTCCAGAAAGCATCTCTTACACTGTTAATTTATTTCTAATCATAGTGTAGTGAGCACATTTTTTCTGGTTTGTATTGTTTTTTTTTTTAAACTAGCTTCTAATCGTTTTTAAATAATCTTTAAACCTCACCGCAAGCTCTAGAGCTGAGATTATCGAAGCGACGCCATAATGAAATGCAGCACATTTATAGAAGTGCGATATCAATCACGTCCGTGGCACGTATTGCTGCAGCGTTCCCGAAGTGATGATAGGCAACGGTAAGGCCCCTTCGCTCCTTCCTGGCGGGCCTGGGTTCGCACGAGCATTCGATCTGTAAGGATTTATCGCGTTGCCAGAAGGAATGCCCGCCGCTGAATATGCCGAAGCGATCCCGGGTGATGAGCCTGATGATAGTTGTGGTCCCGGTGCTGGCGAGGAAGCCGTTGCCTGCTAGGGAGATTAGCAATTATAATAGGGCCGGCACGCGGGCAGATGCGATCTGCGAAACAGTGTGCATTCTGCGGCGCCTGCATCGCCTGCATATGCTTAGCCTTCATACGGTTTCTCAACACAATGCCAATCCATATTATTATTATCTATTGGGAAGGCTCGCGACTGCAAGTGCAAACCTGGCCCAGTTCAATCGGTGAATTTTGAAATACGCATATCTCCCGATGAGGCAATAGCGTGATTTATCGCTCCGGAATGTTTTGTTCGGTGTATCTAACTGAATCTACAACAATGGGTGTAGTTTCGGAGCCACCACATGAGCGGTCATATCGTCAGATGTTATCTCACGACCACGATTGCGGACCTTGCACCACCAGCTCTTTAAGCACCCGCTTATGCAGCTCATTCCATTTTATATAAAGTCCTGTTAATATTGCTCGCATCATTCCGAAATTATCATAATAATGCAATACAAACATGGATTCCTTCAGAGGTTCTGATTTTACCATTAAATTTCCGGTTTCTGAATTGTACAAGGTTTGACCAAAAATTAACGGAAATTCATTAATAATATTTATTTTATTCCTTTTATAGTAGTAATCAGAAACATACATTTGTCTGTGTTTATTTTTTTTATAATTTTCGGTATGCTATTAGGCTACATCAGCCTTCTCCCTTTATCTCCCTAATGTTTGAAAAAACGTCGTCTTTTCATTTTTTTTTATCATACTAGGAAATTTTGCCAGGCACACCTAAACCCATGGAACCTTTTCAACAGCCAATAATAAAGTAAGCAACTAATATGGCTAGCAATGTCATGATACGTCAGATACAAGTGTACTACCGCTTGTAATTTAGCTTATTTTTAGAGCCTGCTAAATTTAAAAATTTTCCATATACCGGATTATCTTTTTGCAAGGTTTTAAAATAACATGTTTCAGAAAAATGGACAGTTTTTTTTTTCCCTGACTTTTTGTTTTAAATATTCTCTGACATATTGGGTATATCTGAGCATATTGATGTAAAATATATATTTGATATTTGCTGCCTGGCTATTATAATTGAAAAAATATAAAAAAAAACCGTTAAAAATAATAAATAAAAAAATAATAGTCTTAAAGTGGTTAAAAGACTGAGACTAGAAATACAACTACAGTTATAAAAAAAATATCGAAGTTTAATTGGGTTTAAATTAAAATTCATGTAATTTTTTTGGGTTGAGGGAAAGATTTTGACGTTTTTTTATATAAAATAGAAACATTTTATTCAACTTGATTTTTATTTACTGACAAGATGATGGTTGAAGCTGGATAGGGCGAAAGTTATGGGGACAAAAATAAGTCTAAAGAATAAATATTATAAATAATCATTGACTATACACACGGGTGATGTTTAAATATATACTAGTGATACGGGCCTCGAGAATTTGGCGGTCAGTTTACCGACGGCGTGTCCTCAGTCTGCGGTAGGACATCGTCAAGTTCGCGCGTCGTTTATGCGTTATATTGATTAGTAAAGAAATCCAAAATATCGATCAAATTATGAAGCATATCATGAATAACTATTTTTATTATTCGAATAACCATTTAAAAAAAGTCAAGATATTTATGAAGAAATCTATCTATTTATGAAGAAAAAATCATCAATATTTGGGGTTTATTTTCCCTTATAAATAGATCCCCTTCGGGCGACGCGGTTGTTTTCGAGCCGCCGTGATGGATCGGTTAATAAATCTATTATGTGATAAACAAAAAAAAAATGCGTATAATCTTTTAAATAATATTTAATATCCAAAAAATAAAATATCATCTCAATTTATTTAAAATTACCTGATATACTATAAATATTTTTATTATTTAGAAATGAGTCCAAATCACCATTTTTCCTAAAAAGCATATAATAATAAAATAATATTTCAGTCTAAATAGTACAATCAACACTTCGTTTTATACCCAAGATGCACAAATAATTGATGGAAACTAAAATCTAAAATTTAGTCCAATTATATTATAAGAATTTATTTTATTTGTTCGACATAGAATCGTTAAAATATTATGACCGTTTCAAGAAAAATAATAAAATATCGTCTATAATATTTATTGACTCGTTTCATCCCATAACAAATGAATGATAATCGATTAATCGACGAACTCATTAAAATTTATGTTCATTTTATTATATGTTTCAATGCAATTATTTTCAAGTATAAAATCAAGAGTAAATTATTTATTGCTAAAATCGAAAATCAAGTGCATGAATTTGTATGGAATTTCGCTTTCTCCGCGAAATTAAATTCAGATATGGATTTGCGTACAGCACGTTTTTTTCAGCGTTCTTCGACGGCCGGGTTAGCGCAGCAGATTCTTCGTTCGTCGTTATCGGGCAATCGAGGTCACCGATTGTCGTTTCTTCGTTTCCGAATGCGAGCCAGGCCGGGGAAAACGTTATTTTTTCATCTGATTAAAGCTTGTGTGCATCCGATTACTGTGCAAAATGAGTCCGGCCACAATCAAAGGATGCCGATTGTGCGAGCTGTCCAACCGCCAACAAAGCCAGTTAATTGCTTGGCCATTTAAAATTTGGCGCCCCGGGTTGCTTGTGGCTCGTCTGTCACCGCGTCGATTAAATCTTAATTAGAAATGGTCACGAGGATGGGGTCGGGTTCGCGAACCATCCAACGATTTAATACGTCCATACTTGCAGAGATTGAAGCAACATCCGATAGGGCATTAGCTAGATTACGTATTTTATCGGAAAAAAATGAAACGAGTCTTCATCGCGATTATGTATTGCAAAAAGTTGTATCTGCGTAGTCGGTGCTTGAATATAATTTTCACTGAAGGCGGAGTAGTGCAATATTTACAAAACTTACACCAATTAAGATGATGTATGATGAAAATATTATGTTCATAAATCTCTAGAATATATTTGCATAATGATTAAGTTTAAATAATAACAATATTCAGGGACAGCTCGCCCTTAGGGGCAAGCGGAGCACTACTGCTCCACTCACATTTCTCCAAATAAAAAAAATAATTAGCTGAAATTTGCCAACAGAATCGTATGTGTTTGGGCATTTTTGGTCACGTGGTTGTTAGTTTTGACACGAACAAGTGTTGTTGTTTGTCAGTCAGTGGAGGTAACGAGAAAAGTTCCGTA
>JAGXCT010037096.1:0-25632 GCA_022495035.1 Philopotamus ludificatus | reverse complement strand
TACCGTATACAGAAGGTCGCTTTTCGTTTGCTGCGTAAAGCGCTGCTTGGGGCAGACCAGTATATGCCCCACCGATCTATATTTTCTACTCGATTAGAAAAATAAACGACACCGTCAACGTTTTCTCACTATATTTTGCATTTCACTTATCTGGAATTTGAATATCATCATTAACTGATTGATGAAAATCTTTTTAAGTTTCCATAATTCGATCAATTGCTGATTAAAATTTTTCCAACACTAGTACAACTGTGTTTCACACACTTTGGGACAAGAGTTCAAATAAATAAATTTTAATAAAACCATTTTCCATTTGATTTTGTGAAAAATACATATTTTTATAAAAAGAGTTTTCATTATTAAATTTTTATATATTGATAAAAAATATTTTCATTTGATTTCGTGAAAAATACATGTTTTTTATAATGAGTATTGTCAATGTTTATGTGTAAATAACAAAATATTTTTGTGTTATTTTCACAATAGGAAATTTGATAGTTCTTATTTTCTTGGTTCGACCTTACTGTACTATAAATATAAACAGTTTAATTTTTTTTGAAAAAAAGGAGGGAGGGGGGGTTATTCAACTTTATTATTTCCCACCTGTTTTTAAAGTCACGAGTCGAAAACTCATATTTCTAATCATTTATTAAACTTAATTATACAAAATAATTACCAATATTTTCTATAACCTGTTGCCATCTATTAGGTAAATCTAAAATGCCTTTCTTATAAAACTCTGCAGGTTTAGAATCAAAATAGTCTGAAAGGGCCGATTTTATTTCATCTTTTGATTTAAATTTTTTTCTCGTAAATAATGCTCCAATGAGCGAAAAAGCTGATAATCGGATGGAGCCAGGTCTGGAGAATGAGCTGGATGCAATAAATCTGTCAAACCTAATGTTACGACTCTTCTTTCTCCTTCAGTAACTTACAGATACCGCGGACTCAAACGTCTGCTTTATGAATCTTTCCCATTTATTTTCAGGTATCTTTGATTTGACGACCACGAAGTACCGGCTTGGCTCGATAACTCTTCGATACTGAAGAGTCGGATTTTTTTCAACCTCTACATACAGGGCCGCTTCACGGAATCGTCCACTTTAGGCTCATTTTTTAAATCTATATTGCCTGATTTAAATTTTTTGAACCATCTTTAACATTTACTAACGTTTAATGTGTCTTTATAAACATCGAAAATGATTTTTGTTGCTTCCGTTGCGTTTTTTTTGGGGTGAAACTGAAACAGCACACAGCTACACAAATGTTCTTCCGAAGGACAAGTTTCGGTCAGTATTAAAGGGACACGTGAAAAAATTGTTTCTACGCAAAACGAAGATTGGAGATTTCTCACGATATACAAATTATTCAAACACGTCTTACTCAGTCAAAGGACTGAAGAAAACTAATCTGAAACTATGCTTTCCGAAAATGCGACATTACATTTTGGTCCATCTAATATATATTGGGAATTTGAGTAAAAATCGTCAATCTATTGATAAAAAATATTTACACTAGAAAATATTGCGCTATAATTTATAATGCTGTACCAGACTGCGTCGACGGGTTAAATTTATCGAATTCAATGGCAATAATCGCGTAAATTGGCGTGCTAACCAGCAGAGCGGTCAAATCGCCCTATCAGATGGATATGATACGTGGTATCTTATCCACAGCGGCGGACCGCAGACCGTGGTTTTTCTAGAGGATCCCTGTTGGCCGGTTACCCCATTGTTTACTTGTCCAACACCCACGGTTGGACGTGTACGCAATTCATTACCGGCTCAGCAACCAGACTTATCTATCTACGCTATTCGCCTTTTATGGGACCACGTGTAAACGTGTGCTAACAACCAGACCGCGGCACGTGCTACGCCGATCGAATCAATCCTGGATATGAAAAGTGACTTTCCCATTAAAGACAACACTTTCAGATTGGCTATCTCCGCGGTGGATCGCATTGGGCAACTTTTTGTGCGGCAAGGATATCGGATGAGCGATCGCGGTGGCCGAGTGGTAAAGCACGCGGATAACGAGGCGGTGGTATAGCCGGAGGCGACTCGTTACTTTACTTATGCTAACTAAATTAGTGATATGTATTTGATAATGGCATTTATTAATCAAAAATAAATTTAATATATTACTAAATCTACTCCATATTTTTAAACCACATAAGCAATGTAAAAAAAAGCAATAAGCTCACATGAATTCGTTAAAAGCTATTTTTAAAAACTAATTCTCATCTATATGGATCATAGCTATTTTGAAACCGCTTACTCCTGACTATTTAGATTCAGGATCTTCTGTATTCTATATTTATACAATAGTAAAGCTCATCGCTGTTTCCAGGGGGTAAAGCACGAGTTTCTTTAGGCTATTCTTTATTACGAGCTAAAAACCCAAAATTAGCATGGAATTGTTTATAGATATGTTGTAGAGAGTTAAGCTTCCAAAAAAACCAAGAGTATTTCAAAGAACAGAATTAAGCAATCTTCCTGTTGATTTTTACAGCTAGAAATCGGAATATATGAATAGAAGTATTTTTGAAGATTGGTTCAATTCTAAATGGGTTTTAATAGTATTCCAAGTCTTTGAAAAGTAAAAGTTAACCCAGAGATCTTTAACCGATTCGTTACGGCGGCTCGAAAACAGCCGCGTCGTCCGAAGGGGGTCAATTTATAATGGATAATATACCTCAAGCGTTTTAAGTCAAGATATTGATGAAATCTTCATCATTATATTGACTTTTTTTTTTAATATACTATTTTGAGAATAAAAATAGTTATTCGTGATAAATCATTTGGTTGATATTTTGTATTTTTCGATGACACGTAAATTACATGCACACTCGACGATGTCCCGCCGACTACCGATAGCCAAGTTCTTGCGGCACGTGTCAATCGCACGTTTTCACTCGCACTCGGCAGATCGTGCCGGAAGCAAGCTAGAAAAAACATCGTGCTCGTGATAACAGAATCGAATATTGTTGTTTTTATATAATGATTATTTATAATACTTATTCTTTAGACTTTTTTAGACTTAGATTAGACTTTAATTAATGCGATATTATACAGCTCTATCTCATCCCATTAAGCAATGAAAGTTTTTTAAACTGTTTAAAGTAATGCTCTCTTTCTCAGTTGATTAAGAGGTCGCAGAGACCCCTGGAACACCAAATAGCCTCTAAGGGGCCCCAAACTCAAGTTAGAAAATTGAGGGCCCCGAAATTTTTACCGCTCGGTGTCCCCGCTTGAGTCATTGTTCTTCCTTGTTTAATTATATGTGCAATATGTATGTGAAAATGATTGATTGGATTCAATTCCATCTTTATGCATTTTGGGAAAAACGGATATGCAATAATTTAAGATTAAATACCTTTTTTAATTACACTTGCGGAGAGACGAATGGGGGGTTTCTTTAGTACAAATAAAATTACATATTTGGAACAATAATTTAAAAAAATATTAGTTTAAGAATATGTCTGACGCCCAGACCCAACTCATCTGTCTTATTAATTATTATAATATGCATATTATAAAAAAATGGCCTGGGGTGTTTATTGGTTCGGAGTAATGCCGACATTGTGGGTATGAAGAAACACGGAATAAAAGATTGACACAAAGAAAAAAAAATATATAAAGGGTGATCACGATGAAAATAGATAGTAATTTAGGATATGCGAAAAAGCTCTTGACGTTAACGAATGATCGCAAAACAAAACCAGTCATTATCTTATTTCGTATGGCACTGTAACAGCATCGGAATGCTTCAGTATCCGAAAAACATTTAAAAACAAAGAGTCGTTTTAGAAATTCTGCACGCGATTTTTATCGCGAGATTCAGTTTCGTTTATATGAACGCTGCATCGCGTACATCTCCATTGAGCCCAATGCAGTTTTGTTATGTCACTGACGTTGGCAGACATCGTGGTGCGCGTTCGTTCTTTAAAAAAAAGTAGAAATGACATTGCCACCGCCTATTTCGGATCGGACAAGGAGAACACTTGCGCTTCCTAGAATTACAAATTTAACTGGAATTGCCAAGCATGCAATCGGAGGCCGAGAATAGAATCCAAGTGCACAGCTGCAGCTAGCTAGACATCTACTCGTTTCCTATATGATTACCGGCTACTAGTTTTTCGCACGCCGCCTTGTGACATATTAGAGCATGAGCCGCGGAACTTCTTCCCACGTGGCTCCATTACATATTAATATAGCGATGATGCACACCTGGACTCTGAGAATGTTTATGAGATTTTTTTAAACGATTCGAATATGGCGCGAAATTTGCACTCTGATTCAATCGATCGAATTAATCGAGGTGAGATTTAAATCGGAGAGGCGGTTCTATCATCCTTGTCAGTCGCCGACGCATATGGCGCTGAGGTCGAATTCAGTTTCCGGGAATATTATTGCTTACTCGACAAATTTATACACGTGTATGAAAGTTTACACCGCAATATAATAATTATAGGATATGCATCAATTTGGGTCCGGTGAATTTTTTTTTCAAAAATTATCTGCCACAAATGTGGATCAAAACAAAATCAACAATTTGAAGAGCAGACTGCAACATCGCTCGAGGGCGTGGACCAGGTTTCATCTGCTGATGAATCGCCTCTCGCCCCCGTCTGTCCGACTTCTTTACCTGGTCGATGAAGTTACCCATCGTCGATGGTGCGCAAGAATTAAAGCGCCATTTGCCACCTGCTCCATGGACACGAACACGCTAACTGTAACAGGCATCGGCGAATTTAGTATTTATGCGTCGAGAAAGTTCTGCATTGACAGTGAGCCCGTAGCAGAGCGCAACTCGGATAATTTTTAATAGCACCCCTAATCATTTAAGCGCAAGCATAGCCTTCAGCGGTCGCGGTGTCCGACAGCGTCTAAAACAGAGTTGGTATTTATCGTATGGAAGTAGGAAACGTAGGTGCTAATTGCAGGGTAATCAAAGTCGATGCTTTGTGAACAAATTGAAACCGGCAATTACACCGAGAGCCACATCACGTGATAAATGCATCTCCGCGCGCGGCCGTGATTTGTTGCCAGGCAAATATTAATCGATAATCATTGGCAATAACCGACAATTTGCATGTTTGCTTTGCAGCGTGCTAAAGATGATGCCGAGATCCGACCGAGTGATTTATCGCCTGGCGGTTCTATCTTTTTCAATTTGCGCCCGGAGGCAACGGCCGCTCGAGCATTTCCGCAATTGATTAGAGGGAACAGTTTTATTCTGTCACCTCTCCGGTGACTATGCCGTTTCCATAGATACGCATACCCAGGGGCTGCTCGTCCATATATACTGCGGAGATGCAGCACCCCCAAGAAAATTAAATAACATATATAGTGTCTATTGATTATGTATTAGGTATACGGAAGTATACATATTGATTGTTTATTTAATATAAGCATAATAACATAATAATAACGTGAAAAAAATAAGAAAAGAAAAGAAAAGAATTATAAAATCTCATATAAAATATCTACAAAACGGTGATATTTGACATCAAATATATCTAAATATTCAGCCAAGTGGTTGAGCAGAGTATTAGCTCCGATTACCGGAGAGTTTCTGATAGCACCTGTCCTCGCAATTGGCGGAAGAAAAAGCACACGCGAATGAGCTCGACGGTAGTGAGTTGGCGCCCATAAGGGCAACTCGCAATGTACAAGGGGGTACTTATGTACTGCGCCCACCAACAACATAAAGAAGTGCTTTGTCAAGTAAATCTACCTTATTTCTCGAG
Organism: Philopotamus ludificatus; assembly: GCA_022495035.1. Lineage (NCBI taxonomy): Eukaryota > Metazoa > Arthropoda > Insecta > Trichoptera > Philopotamidae > Philopotamus > Philopotamus ludificatus. Next base: position 19,880 of record JAGXCT010037096.1, on the reverse strand, counting down.
GGTTACATACCCCAGGCAGCCCTGTACCCATGCGCTTGGGTATAAACTTGGGTAGACTCCAAATTCCTTCATGTAGAGATATTTAAGAAATTTATTCTGTATCTTATCTAATCTGTGGAAATTCGAGGCGTCATAAGACGCCCATATAATGGAACCTGATTTAAGCAAGCTCCAAACCAAAGTATCGTATAGTACTCGTATTTATATTTATTAATCTGGTCGGTGACTTATTTTATTATTGTTAATATTATTTAGTATTTTACTATTATCTCACGTTATTTTTATTTTTAAGATAAAATATAGCGAAATATACATTTTTAATTTTAAATATTCCGCAACACCCCCAAACATGTTACCCACGAGCCACCACTGCGCATAACACTAATTCTTTTTTCATTCTAAATTTATTTTTATTTATTTAATTGACGACGGATGAATGGCTTGACAAAAATCTAAAAGCGCCACTCATACATATAAGGTTCGATAAGGATTCGAAAGATGTGGTGGGGGGGCCATGAGTCTCTCACACTTACATTCCCTCTTGGTCTTCAGTCATCTTTGATAGAGAATTCAGAGAATTAACCTATCCGGGTATTATATTAGCTCAGTCGCGGATACTACTTACATTATTATAACATACTGTATGTCACCTGCTGAGAATATCAAGGACCGCTAAACGCACAAACGTGTCTGTCCTGAAAGAAATGGGGAACGATAAAGATGGCCGACTTTCCACTCATGTCTCAAAAGGATTCTTTGATACTTTAGACATCTTGCTAGAAGAAATGATGGCCTGGAAAAGCTCGTCGCACTTTGAAACGTACAAGGACGCAACAGAAAGGGCAGTGGATGTGGAAAATAATAGGTGTTACGGATTGAAGGATACGGAATATAGAGGATCTTGGAGGGCCAAAATCAAGAAGATTCGAAACAAGAATGTCACGATCCTTAGACACAAGGGTGGCGATTCTAGAAGTATGATACCTACAAGCCACGGCACTGGTTACAATTAATATCGTACAAATAAAAGATTTTCATATATTATATGAATAGCAGATAATTTACATTTTAAAAAACCTCGTAAAGTTAGTTTTTATTTGAACAGTAAATGTTCTTATCTGTCGAGTAAGAAAATAACGCGCTTATGATTGACAAGTGCTGGATGAATTATATTAAGTTTCTTTTTGAATCTTTGCAGCTACTGTAGATGTATCTGCAGTAATCGTTAAATTTGATTTTAATAACCGTGATGGATTATACCTTGATGATTCCACCAAACACAATAAAACTTTCTATCCATGAAGATTTGCTTCCAGGTCAGGTAGGTAGGTAGTCAATCGTTATAAAACTATACTCTTTTAAGGATGATATTGTCATAGGTAGTCCATTTTTCATCACCGGTTTTAAAAAAAGCTCGATTTTATCGCTACAAATCCGAGTCGTGGCTATTGCCATGCGATCTATTTTATTCCGTTCACTAAGATTATGAGATACCCATACACCTAACTTGTTTACTTTCCCCAATTTCTTTAAATGACGGTAAATAATTTATTGTTAAGTGGTAAGCCCTTCTGCCATCACTCTTATTGATTAGCGTAGATTTTGCTACGATATGATCTTTTAAAGGTCATCACCAAAGTCGAAAGGGCGATAGGCTCTCAGATAGTCTTTCCAAGAAGGGAATTTGACTTACCATTTTCTAGCTGCCCGATTGTTAATTAGTATTATATTATGTTATATTATATACACTACTTATCGCCGTGGGACTATTGCCTTGTTTTATTTAAAATGGAAGTTGTTGAATTGTTTCACTTCAAAAACTTCCAAAAAAAACCAATTAATGAGGTGATAATAATTGAAGTTTAAGCAAATTGGACCAATTCTACAAATAGCAAATACAGTCCGTTAACAAACGGGGATATCGCATAATTTAAGTGATGAGAGCAGATCTGCACGGGTTTAGAACATGTCAAGAATTAATAAATTTAGAAGAAATTTCAACATTTTTCGGACATCTTGGGCAGGGGATGAAAATTAAATTATGTACTTGAATCTTGCAAAAATAGTGGCTTACTAAAGCGCATGTACCATAGGCAACAACAAAACTGACTATAACGGCGAAAGAGGTCATTTTGTCTGTATGGAGATTGTAAAGGAATTATTCATTATAAAACTCTTAAATATGGCCAGACAATAATGACACAGTTTTATTGTGAGAAGTTGGAACGAAAAAAAAATACGCAGATTTTTTTTATAGAGAAAACATATATTTTTAACACGATAAGATATTCTTGACTCGACGGGTTCGAATGTGTCAAGAATTAATAAAATTAGAGGAAAATTAAACACTTCTTCGACATTTTGTAACAGAGGATGAAGTGGGTTATGTACTCGAATCAATGTCAAAGAGAAGGTACCACTGGAAACGCTGAAACTGAACCCAATGGTCAAAAAAATCTTTTAATCTGTATAGTGTGATGGTAAAGGATTTTTTTTAAATATGGCCAGATAATAACAGCATAGTTTTATTCGATGGAATGATTAAAATAAGCAATTCGTAGAGAAAGACAAAATATATAATAAAAAAAATATATTTTTAACACTATAATGCGAGACGAATGTAATGTAATTATTTATCCATTATATATTCACGCGATTTATTTAGATAAATGTAGACAAAATTTTTAAGAAAATAGAAGGAGTGAAAACGGATTGCGATGTTTATTTTTAATCAAAATCAAAAGATTTTTATGTAACATATTAAAATTACTGGAAAGATAAAATAAAAATGGTCTAGTAATTTTTTTAATAAGTGGATATTTTATTTAAAATATGAAAATTTCGTCCGGTGTCTCTTAATCTAAATTCTGTTTTATAGGAGGAGAGAGAAATTATTTAAATTTTATCTAAAAATATTATAAAATAAAATACGTGTGCATGTGTAAGTCTTGTGTTTTGACATGAAACTTTATTAAAACATGTATACTGGTTTTCGGATGGGCTTCTATTTAACTCCCAATTTTTATTATGTATTTGATCAGCCGATTTCTGCTATTGTCCAATTTTTGGACAAAGGTGATGACAAGGCCACCTCCAAAAAAGAATTTCCAATAACATCAATAGCGTGTAAGCTTAAAAGAATTCGAAAGATACTGTGCAAAATATAGAGTGAGCAGCTGTTAATAATATTTGCTCGCTTTATTGAAAAGAGTCACTAACGCCACCGAGCGGTCATCAGCTTATTGGCTGAGCAATATGCATTGTTCGCTAATCAATGTGATTTGTCACCTCGTGATTAATCGTTCAATTCAAACCGCATTGAACGCGTTCGAATATTAATTGATATTTTGTGTGGTATGCGCATGCGCATTGGTCTTGCGCGCTAATTACGATATGCGTCCTCGTAAAATCATACCGGTTCTATCACGTCAAAGATGTACACTGTCAGCTTATCCCAAGCAACGAGCCGACTGCCCCCTGGCTCTGGCACGACAATGCCATTTCCTACTATTCTGCATGATTTGCAATGCGAAACACCGTCGGCACGTGGCGCACTCTTCAAAAACAAACGATCGTCCGATAAGAGTCGCGTTCGCTCCACTTGTGCCGCCATCTCGTATTTAAAGTTGGCCCAAATCCTTCGACAAAACGCCTATAAAGTCCGAGTTTTACGACCGGCTCTCGGATTTATCTAATCGTAACACTTGTCCGTATTCGCATCCACGCTGCAACAATATAACGCAATTTACGATGCGATTAATCAATATGCATTGAGGCAGCTGGAGAAAGGGAGGGAGACCACGGTTTTGGGCGTGTAATCTGGACATAAATCAACACCGATCCCAGGGGAGTCCCCAATTAAGATTCCTCAAATTTCACACGTGATATATGAGTGTCGAGATGCAGGTTCCCATGGCATTGGGGACAAAGGGCACGGCCGTCCGGTGCCCAATTCCATAATTATGAAATATTCGTAATTATGACGTTTATAGAAAACTGCATTGATCAACGGTTATAATTAATTTCTCAAAGATATTTGATAACATCCGATCCACCGCTGTGTAAATAAATATAAGGTTACTCGAGGATAGAGTTTTTCATTAAATCGAATCCTGACTATAAAGCCATTTAAAAATATATGGTTCTATGCAGGGGCGGCTCGTGACTTTAAAAACAGTTGGGGCATAATGAAGTTGAAGTGCCCAACCTCTTATTTTTCAAAATAAAAAAATGAACTATGTATATCGAATTATGGAAACTTTAAAAGATTTTCATCAATCAGTTGATGATGATGTTCAAATTCCAGAAAAGAGAAGAGATGTCGTGTATTTCTCGAATCGAGTAGAAAATATAGACCAGTGGGGCACATACAGGTCTGCCCCAAACAGAGCTTTACGCAGCAAACTAAAAACTACCTTCTGTATACGGTAATACGGAACTTTCCTCTTTACCTCCACTGACTGACAACAATAACACTCGTTCGCGTCGGAGCAACAGCTAAACTGAGGCCAGCGACCACGTGTCCAGGGCATATAGTAATATGCCCCGAACAGACTTACACAACAAACAAAAAGCGACATTATATATACGGTAATACGGAACTTTCCTCTTTCAATAACAACATTCGTTCGCATTTGAGCTAACGACCACGTGATACAAGAATGCCTAAACACATAAGAATACGGTTCTGTTCGAATATTTCATCTAATTATTATTTTTTATTATTTGGAGAGATGTGTGTGGGGCAGTGCCCCGGCTGCCTCTAAGGACGAGCCGTCCCTGGTTCTATGAATTATATTTCATACGTGGAAGTACATACATTGCGTGACTCATTATTGATCATTTTCATTTTGTTTGCTTTACATTGCAGAACTTTTTGCACAGCTCAACGTCAGTTCTACTCGGGGTATATTTAATGGGTCCAGACATACGGCGGTGCTTTTTGAAAAGTTAATTTTATTGCAGACGATAAAACAATAAACCCTCTCGAGGCTTGTTGTGAAAATATATTTTTTTCTCTAGAATTTGGTTAGTCGAAATATTATGCATTAAATCCGGTTGAGATTGGCCTGTTACTCTAACTATATTCAATAACAGGTAATGGTTAATCATCGCTCGTAAAGAATCGATACTTTGATTTTAAAGATGCGGCGTCGATAACAATTGGCTGAGTCCTTTCATCGCGCGTTCATTAATCAACCGGATGGTTAGCTGTAAAAAGGCTCGAAAACATAAAGGTTTTTATGTTAAATAGTAGACGGTGGTGGAGGCGGCCTCTGGCTTGTGCAGAGGTCCTCGGCGCCATTGGTCCAGACGACGTCAGTGGCAATTAACGTCACTCGTAAGAACTTAATGCCCTCTCCGGGCAAAAATGCAAACCAACGGATATGCCCTCGGTGTTATGCAATTATGGAATGAAATGTAATCACGGTTAACGAGCCCCGATAAGCCAATACTCGCAAAAAATATATCGTGATTTAATATATTCAGAAACATCTAGTAATAGATTCAGAGCCACCGAATGGTTTCGAATCTTCCGTGGCGGATAATTCCCTCAATCGTTCCCATGTTCCCACTCGACAATTTCAATAACGAGCGCGGCGCATCTTCCTCCTCTTTTACAGTTTATCGGTCCAATCTTCTTTCTGGCCGAGAGTGATCTATGCGAGTCTCGACAAATTCCCAACCGATTACCGGCGGTAATGATCGGCAGGGCCTGGCCCTCTGCCGATGATCCCTGGCCATTACCGGGTTATTTTTAAGACTCAGTCCCTGCGGATAGCGGTCTCGTCCGCAGATAAATAAGGCCCCGTAATAATACGTCACACCTCTAGCGACGACAAGGGCCATGCATCAGCCGACGCGGTAATTGCAAAGCATTACACCACTCGACGATTACCGGGGTCCTTATCACCGCTATCGACACCCGGCCAATGTGCCAAATTGCACACCCAAGGACTTTATGTAAGCCCAGTTTTAATCACCATTCATTCATCTTGGCTCTTGCAACTTGATTAAGTAAATAATTGCTCGAAGCAACTCTGCGAGCTTCGGGTAGAAGCATTTTAAAGAGGATTTTTTTGTATACGAGAAGGAATAAACAGTTATGACACGAAAGTGGTTCAAGAGCAATTTTATTAAGTAATGTTTCCAATACAATACAAGACTCTTCAGTAATTTTTAGCAATTTTAATAACATTGACAAAGACTCTGTTTATATTCCGGTTAATTGCAATTAAAGATAATGTGGTTTATGATATGATTTTTTTCATATTCTTCAAATGTTTTTGGTTTTTAATATGGTTTAATACAGAAAACGTTTAGCACGAATACGAGGATACATTTAAAAATTCAGCTTTGATCAAAATGTCAAATAAATAAATATACATTGTTACGAGGTAAAATCGTGCTTCGGTAATCTCCTGGAGGTTGTCCTGGTGGAAATTAGTTTTGAACTTAGACTGAACTTGTAAATAAATTTCTTCCACATTTTTTTTGTCTCTCAATATTGTTTCAGTACACTTAACTCTTTTTTATACGGATTTAAAATAACACGGTCCTCTGAAAAGTTCAAATACTATATTTTTATACAAATATTTGTTCTAATACGATTCCCAGATATAAAATATTTATATATGTAATATAATTCCAACGGGACCTCCAGATTTGTATGTCTCGATATCAAGAAATGTATAAACAACTGGTGACACAAATAATGGATAACAGATACATAATAATAAAAAATATAACAATAAAGAACAGTAATAACAAACAAAAAGCTACTAACTAGATTAGATTCTAACAAATTAGACGTGTTTTTAGTATTTTTATTTTACATTAACACATTGCCTACGGAGCGAATTGCGGCCAAACATAGGGCGGGGCCCATTCATCGAAATTTTGGGAAACGTCAATTTTTACCAAAAAAATCATAATTCTTTTATTAATCAAGAAAATTAAATTATTTGTACTTCACCAATTATTGGATAGCTAATGCAAAACAAATCATTTATATCTTATAGCAGGGGTCACCAATTTTTTTGTGGAAACGGGCCGAATTGATTTTTTTTTATAAAACATGGTCTTTTAAATGTAAAATTTTGAATATCTAATGTGTGTGAAATTTAAAAGTCATTGACCGTTGAGTCACTGGGATAGACTTTAAGTTTTATTTTCCACAAGAGCTGTTTTTATAGCTCTAAATGTTGAGGCACATCATACATAAAAGAGAACATGACACTTATAATAATTATTCATCAAAAATATAACTAGGTATCCTACCGATAAGAAAATATTTAAAAAAAACAAAACGTTATAATAGATACAGCAGGCCAAAGTGCATAATAACGTGCTGATGTAACAGTGTAATAAATAAAGAAATTCTTTAATGGTGTTCATTTTGCAGTAAATATTTAACATTAAACAATACCAAACATGCTTCTACTGGTAAAAAAGCTGTAAAATATATCGAATAAAAGGTTTTATATATGCACTTGCCACTTTCGCCCAAAATCTCATTCATATTTGAAATTTTACCAAAACTATTAAGTATCTAACCAAAAAAAAAAATGAAAAAGCTAAACATTGTAAAAGTTACAGCCGATCAAACGCGTAGTGTCGGATAAGGTGTGATATGCGTGTCCCGGACATACACAAAAACGCTTTTGACGTGGAATCCACGACCCCCGTAGGCAATGAGTTAAGGAAAAAATTGACGAAATACTGATTGAAATTTCAATTAATATGATAAGAGCTTTTAAGCTCAAGCATTATCTTATTCAATATATTTCATTTGAACGCATATGTAATGTCAAAAAAACTAGAATTAGTTTTAAATACATTCATTTTAAAATTATATTTATTTTATGACTTTAATGTAGTTTGCAGGGGAGGGTTTTTACATGAGTTTTATAGTGATTAAGTACAATTTTATTGAGAGTATTTGAGCTAAACCAAATTAATTCAGAGCGTTAGATTTTATATCCGCTTTTCATCATGGATTTTCTTTCTTTTAGTTAGTTTAGTTATATACTATTTTGATTGCCTCGAACTCGTATTATTGAAAATCACTGGTTAGGTAGACATGTTAAATAACATAAATAAAGGATAGACTAAAAAAAATTACATGCTCGTTCAAAAGATATTTATGAAAAACTATATTTTACAGCTTTGTGATTCGAGTGAATGTTGTGCAAAAGCTCCTCGTTGGCGTTGTACGGCGATGGCGTGCAAAATACAATCCCTACTACCACCATATGGTCCAAATATGGACATATGCACCATCGCACATTGCTTGCATATGTAGGTGAAAAATTCGGCGCGCTCTTCTTATTATGAAGTAATATTATTTTTTCTTAGTGGGTCACTCACGATTCAACATGGCGTATTATGTGCGAAATAATGAGCGGCTCTTCGGGGACCGGTTGTCGCTCCGAGGACAGTCCTGTGTCGGCTAACGGAGTCCGCCGAAATGGTTTAAACAATCACAACAGATTATTGAAAAATATCGCTCGATGATTATAGTAATTTCTCATACGATTGTCGTTTATTGTGATGGCGGCTGTGACGGAACTGCGAGTGGACCTCGACCCTGATCGCCGAAGTACCATTGGAATTTTAACTCAACAAAACAGATTAAAGATTCAATTAACATGGAAATCTATTAAAATATCTTAAGTGCAGATACAATTTTTAATAATTATAATATAATACATAAAATATAGTCCGCACATCGGGTATAAAATTATCTATAAAACATGAAAATTTACAGCTCTCAAAATTGCAATAAACTGAAATCTCTATAAATCATAAATAGCATTAAAAAGATATTCTACGGAAGATTAGATACATATTCAGAGTGCACGGCATTCCGTCATAAGATATCAGTGAAATTCAAACATGGTTTCACTTTCGATAATAGAATTGTGACTTTTGTCAATGATTAATGCAGTGGAAGAATATTGGGGAGAAAGTTTCGACATATAAATAATAAAATGTAAAGTGTGAACGAAAATGTGGCGGAGATCATTGTCGCAAGATTTGGCCATTTATCATCCACTTTATTGGACCATCGCTACGTTGGATCGCAGTAGAAAGATTTACGTTTTTTAAAATGTATGTTTACGACCCAAAGGTCTGGATTAAATTTCATAATGTCTATATTGCGGTGCGATCATAAAATTTGCCTATTCATGTGGACGCGCAAGAAAGTAGTCGCATAGTAAAATTATTTTCTATTACAAAATTGACATGTCACCATAAAAATGCAATTATGTTCGATTTAACCTTAGGGCAATTGATTATGTATTAACGCATTTGAATGATAAACAACATGACATTATGACATTTTTTATTTGTCATAAAATATTAATCAATTTCTATTTTCACATTCCAATAGCGACATAAATACGATACTTTAACATATGAATCGATAAAGTTATTGTTTATTATTTAATTTATGATTTTCTTTTTAGTTTTTATAACTAATCATATAAGCTAATAGCTACGGAGCTCTATGAAATAATAAAATTATATAGTACCAAATAAAACGCGGACGAAGATGAGCAATATATATAACCTAGTATATAATAGATGATCGAATTTTAATTAATTGCAATATAACGTATTTTTTATAAACAGAGAATTCAATTATAATACATTTTCTGTATCGTTATGTATGAGTTTCCGGGCAAAAAAATATTACGCAACATCCGGTCGATGAAAAAAATAATGGCGCTTTATTAAAATGTAATTTGATGAGATGATTCGCAGTTGGTGTTAAAACACAATACTGCAGTTTGAATTTCCTGTGTCATATAACGCATATGGCAGTTTTTAATCTAATTTGCGCTATTTTCATCATAGTCATGTATGTGATTATAGTATTTTAGGGCAAATTATTGACTTTTGCTCATCACAAATTTTCAAAATAGTTTTTATCAACCCATTAATCACTAGAGAAATTTACATAAATATGTTCTGTTCACTAATAAATACATAAATGTACCAAAAAATAAGAGAATCTAAAGTATTCCGGCTCAGAGATTATTTAGATTATTTTGTTTGCCTAAAAATATGCAAAAAACTCTCCTCTTGAATGACACAAATTTATTTTCTACAAATTGGGTCTAATTACTTATTTCAGAGATAAATGGATATAATAACATGTCTAGCTACAGTTTTTATAGAGTTAAATAATGGGGTTTTGGGTAAAATCTTAAATCCTAGTGGATGCTAGATTAGCATAGAAATTTTGTTTTCAGCTTTTTCCAACATTTTTATATAATTGGATATTAAAAACCGTTTAAATCTCTTAGTTAAAATAATTAAACTATATATCTCAAAACAAAAATGCTCATCTAATTTCCAAATAATTAGACAATAAATACAATAATTAGCCAAAATCATAGATTAATTATTTCTTATATATAACTGGTGAAGAGCTAACAGGAAGAACTTCTACAAAAATATAAGTATTAAGGGAAACAAAAAATTCTTTTATTTTACCCGTTGGTCTAATTTGAGTTAGTCAAAATGAACTATGCTAACTACGGAAATTATTGACAAAATATATGGAGAAGTTCTAAGCTCAGGTAATAAGAGCCAGAAGGACCTTCCTAAAAGTGGTTGACGGCCGGACGTTGACGAAGATAAATTCATATCTCAGGATGATTCCAACCCTCTTTAAATACATTCAATTAGGCCAGAAACTCAGATCTTCCTGGTCAATAATGCAATTTATTTAAATCGAATCGAAAAAGTGATCAGAATAGTCATCTTAATTTTAAATCAGAACCACAATTTTTCTATAATATCATAAAAGAGTCATAGATATGAAGATAGGAAGATGCGGTCTAGAGAAAATTGGAGATGTGTTTCTGTCAGAACAACAATTACGCATTTGTATACTAATATTTATGATATTCATGGTGAAAGAAATAATTTTGGAAAAATTGATTGTGAAAATGAACATGGAAGAGGACGGCATATTCAAGTGGATAAAGAGGCATTGAAAATTGAAATCAAAGCAAAACCAACGATGACTATCGGCAAATTATTTAATATCCTGGTCTATTAATCTAAGATGTCCAAAAATATAGGAAAAAATTAGATGTTTCACACGATTTGTCCAACTGCAGCAAGATGGAAACGTTTCAACGCGCTATGTTTTTTCTCGCTCGCATCCGGTACGATGTGCAGAACATCCAGAAAGTGATTTTTCAAATTACTATACTGTTAATAAGTGGGAAAACGCAAATTCGGGGTATTATATACAGCGGAACCCGATTTTTACGTTTTTAAAGGAATTGATAAAAAAACGTAATTAGCAGGAAAACATAAATACGGGGTTAGAATTGGGGTACTAAATACAGTGGCACCCCTTATTTTAAATTTTTCGAGGGGACTGATAAAAAAAGTATAATTCATTGAAAGGTATTTAAATGTTTTATTTTTTAAAAGGGTCAATTTGGTTTGCAAAAAGTTGTATTTGAAATGCAAAAAGGTGTATTTGAAATGCTAGATGGTGTATTTGAAGTAAAAAAGCTGTACCAACCGTTTCTTCGAGATTTAATTACTGGAGATGAGAAATAGGTTCTCTACTCGAATGTGACGAAGAAAAAACAGTGGTTAAACCCGGTATTTTAATTTAAAACCACGACAATTTTACACAAAAGTGATTTATGATTTAATAGAAATCTAAATAATAATAGAAATCTCTTTGTACGAGTACATTTTAATGAACAGTTGAAAATTAGAGATTGAGTTACATTGATGTAATACGACATTCATTTTAGGTAATATAAGATAATTAAGTTTCTGCGTCTACTTATATGCAGTGGAAATTTGCAGCATTTAGAAGACGGCACGGACAGTAAAATAACGTGTCTATTTCTGAGAAGCAAGCTATGCATAATCGACCACTGAATCAAGGTAGGACTGGAGAGGATTGTTCGATAATATATTCCTCATTGTCACACACGACTAGACATTTGAGGTATAGGATGAAGACTTTGTTCATCGAAAATAGTGATTACTCAAAAAAATCATTTATAATTTTTAATCATATTTGAAATCGCATATTCGAATGTGCGCATGCGCATGCATCGCGTGCCGCGCCGGCGTGTCCGGTTGCGCGCTGCCCGCGGTGCAACTAATTGCACCGCCGCAATGCAAATAGACGCAACGCAACACCTTTACGCGCATGCGCACTACATGATTTACGCCGGATCAAACTATTAACTCCGTGTGATACTAATAAGAGGCGGCCTGCGCTATGATCGCGTTTGCGCACTGTCCATAATCAACATTTATTGGCGATGTCTTCTGTGTCCGTTGCAGTAATCGCGTAATATACCGGAGTGGAAAGAACGCCGCTAAAGCCTTAACGTAGAAGGATTTTAGTGTTAATGCGCTGTAATTATTATCGTCGATGGCGAGGCGGCTCGTTTGTTTGGACGTCGATCTAACAGTATCGACGGGAGAGATGATGGAATCGATAAAGATGTTCTGCTCGAGAAGAGGTTTCATAAGCGAGAGAAGACAATTTTCTTATTATTAATTAATTAATAAGTTATGGTTTTAACAGATTGTGACACTAACATATTAAGATATGGGAAAAACATCCGTTTTTTGTGTCTCATTTGAGATTAGTCTGTCCTGAACACGGTGGAGTAAACATCTTTGTACGTTTTTATTTTAAAGTATTGTTCCTTGTTTTCTTTTTTGTATTGCATTGTATTGCTACTTTATTTCGATCATGGCTGGAGTGCAACCAAGACAACTAAAACAATTATTCAGATTTACGGTGAAGTAATAACAGCAAATATATGCCAGTTTTGGTTCCGGCGATTTAAACCGGGTGATAGAAGCTTAGCAGATGCCCCAAGATCAGGACGATCCTCAAAATTTGAAGATGATCTGCTGAAGGCCGTGGTAGAATCAGATCCTCGTCTCAGTGTCAACGAAATATCGCTAAAGGCTACTGTTCCATGGTCCATAGTTCAAGAACATTTAAAAAAATCGGTTTGGGTTCCGCACGCACTGTCCGATAGTAACAAAGAAGAACGAATGTGTACCTGACGCCAAGGCAACTCTTGATAAAATTATGAATTGAGTTTATATTTTGAAGTCCTGAAGCTCCTCTATATTCATCAGATCTTGTTTTTTCAGATTTTTATCTATTTATGTCGATGGAACATTCCTTAAAGGATAAACAATTTAAAGATTCGAAGGAAGTCGAAAATCATATATGTAGTAAAAAGTCTTGTCGTATTTTCAAAGGGTAGTTTTAGACATGTTTTCCGCCTGTGTTCAATACAAAAAAATAATAATTTACTCGACCCAGTCGCAATGGTCGAATTTGTTCCTTCAGAAGACCATTTGCAAAACTGAATACTCTTTCAGTTTCACTCCAAAGAAAACGCAATTATCGCTACAAGAAATATTTGCGGCATTTAGCTGGAACGTGTTAAGATAATAAGAAAATACCAGCAGCTGGTATAGAAAATTCAAATCCGAAAATTTTGACCTAAAAGATGAGCCTCGAAGTGGACGACACTGTACATAAAATCTAAAATTGAAAAAAACCCAACTTTAACCATCAAAGAATAGAAATATAACAGCAGAAAGTGGTCCATCGCTCAGAAGTGTCTGAAAAAAATGGAAAAGATTCGCAAAGAAGAAATTTTGGGAGAAAATCTTCCTCCTCCACGATAATGCGCGTCCCCATGTCGCTGATTTGTCCCTGAAAAAAATGGATGACTTGGGTTTTTTACGGCTTTACTGCATCCTGCTTACTCGCCTGCATCGCCAGACTTAGCCCCTTCAGCCTACCATTTGTTTCGTTCTATGAAACACTTTTTTTAAAAATAAATCATTCCAAATACAAAGTGAAGTGAAATTTCTGATTTTTTTAATTGCAAGTCAGCAGAATTTTCAAGAAAGGTATTTTAAATTTGGAAAATAGATGGCAGAAGGTTATATAATGTAAGGGTAATTATTTTTTTTATAAAATAAATCAATAAATGTATAAAAAAATGAATCTGAATTTTATTGAAAAAATACGACAAGACTTTTTACTACACCTAATACATATTTCAACTCCAAACTCTCAAGTTTTTATAAAAAGGGGATTAAAAAATGCTTGAAAGATGGCAAGTAGTCTTAGATAACGTCGGAGATTATGTTTTGTAATAATATGTTTTAAAATATTGTTATTAATAAATGCGTTTTATTTATTTGATGGATGAATGGCATAATAAAAAGATTCCAAAGCGCCATTCATTCATATAATGATTCGATAAACATTCTAAAGACTCTAAAGATGCAACGGGAATGAAACTCTCACTCTAATATTCCCCCAAGCGTCCAAGATTAATTGTTTTATATACATATTTATTCAACACAGAAAGATGGCATTTAATTAATTAATTCCAACGCGCCAAACTACCCACATATTTATATTTTTTTTATAAAACATGCGGAGGTAATAGGTGTCATCGTCTTACATTGCCCCTGGCTAGTGTTATAAATAATTCCCTGAATTCATAGTCTTCGTCGGACACCCATCCGACTACTAACTTAGCTCAATTGGCGATTAACTTACATTATCGAATTATCTTACATTACCGAAAAAAATAACTATGTATTTTTTTATTAATTTATATGCAATCGACTGAAATTTATATGCAATGGTGAAAAATGTTTATATTAAATCTTCAGTCTCGGCATTGAATTTATTGGCAATTATATATAAATCAAATAAGAGCATTGAGTTTGTGGATACAAACGCATTGAATTGAATTGAAATATGGCAAATGGAGCACATATGGGAAAGCAATTAAAAACCTAGAAAATTAATGAAACTTCAGCTATTCACATCGATGCAATGAAGAATTCACCGTGTTCATAGATTATGGCTCTCTTTCATTAAACGAGTTATAATATATTAGCATTTATGCCCGTTGCCAACAATAGCCGTCGAAGTGCCTCAGACTCCTTTACTGTCCAATTCCGCGGGTTTTAGAACTGACTGCAATAAAATTTATCAACATGTGATTTATGTTATTATATTATTTGATAGTTTCAAAGCCTGCACTTAAACTAGCACTAGTGCCGTATATCAGCCGGCAATATCGTGTAACTCAGCGAGATCATTTCGGATCTGGTATATCTGCGTTTATCAGAAGCGAAGGTGAAGCTGGCGCCACGATTCGCAGAACCGACACTGCTGACGCTAGATTTTGATGGTACTGTCACAAATTCAAAGAATTGAAATTGTAATTGAAGACCACATATTTTTTTTCGTTTATCAGCTCGATAAGTGAACAAATAATACGTTGCAAAAGTTGATTGTGCGCGCTGCGATTATTATTGTGGATCTTATGGCTGGATCATTAATATTGGAATTATCGCCTCGAGATATTCACTTCCGTAATAAAATTATTAAATTTATTGGCTTTGAACAGAAATCGTCTGAAGGTATTCAGACGTGACTTTAACATTCAGAAATGTGCAATGTGTATAATTTTATGATGATATTGTAACAGGTGGCCGGGCGGAAATTGCAGACTTGATCATCTAGAGAATTATGACAATTGTATGTAAGTAAATATAGATAGACTCATAAAAGATAATTTTGGCATCAATTGGATGTTGTGGAAATAACTACAATTTAATTCGTAACTTAAACAAAAATATCATGCAAATTTATGAGTCAAATTATTTATATAAATAAATAGTTACAAATTTCATTTTTTTATTCAGTCATTTCTTGTCTCTACATATGTTGCATAGTGTCAGTATCAACCAATTATTATTTTACTACTTAATCGGTATCACATTACGCGCACTTCGTAAAAAATAAAAACGGTGAATTAAAATCTTCACTATCTTATTTTGTACTAAGCTATTAATCTAGTCTATAATCTATCACATACGCCATGAAATTTAAAATATGTACATGTATAACGAAAATACACCATTAAATAAGCACCATTGTACGGTTTTAATTGCTCTGATTTTTAATACTGCCTAAAAAATAATATTAGCGTATGTATTTAAATAAACAAATGTGTGGCCAAAGAGTCAAGCTCAGAAAAGCCGATAATTCGGCTTCCGGTCAATTAAATGTTTTTTTAATAATCAGAAAATACGTTCTATTCAACAGTAGATTCTTTCTAGCAAAAGACGAGTAAATTAATAGATAGCAACCACCCTTTCGTTATCGAAACTCGCGAAAAACTTAAAAATAATATTTTTATATTTTAACCCATCCGTCACGGCCGTCATCCGTTACTAATTAATATGACGCGTAAATGACAACGCTTTTGGCGATGTCTCGCCGCAAGACTGAGCTCTCGCAGCACGTGTCAATCGCACGTTTCACTTGCACCCGAGAAAATATATCGCGCCAATGGCAATAGAAACGAATAAATGACAATGATTATTTATAATAATTATTCATTATAATGTTTTAGACATATAGAATATATTATAAGGGAGTTATTCGAAAAAAATAAAAACCTGGGGTTATGAATACATTCAATCTACACGACTAGGTTAACCTAGCCATGCCCATCGCCGATTATCAATAGATATTATCAATAAAAAAATATATATTATTGAATATCCAGTGCTAAATTTATTTAATTATTATTAATATATACACTCAAATGGGTAAATAACTAAACAAAATGGGGAAATTTATCAAATAACAGCCGCTTTAATTCACGAGGGCTTACAATTGATAATTTGAGTATGAAATGCCATTTTCTTACTTATGATCCCAACCTAGAACGAGCTTTTAAATATCAACGGGACTAGATTTTAATGGCTGGATATCAAGAAATGCATAAACAACATGTGAAACAAAAAACACAGATATGGACAACAGATTTCTTAATAATAAGAAGAGTAAAAACAATATTAGGTATTATTACTTACAAATGAAAAGCTCATTAGATACATTAGACGTGTTTTTAGTATTATTTTATTAAATTAAAATAAATATTTTGTATAGTTCATATATTGAGTAATCATTTTTACACGGTTTTCTATACCAAAATGTTGTTGTTTTTTTTAATCCTTTCAATGCGGCGGGTCTAAACACGATTCTGCATCTGAGTGCGGCGTCATTTGGACCAAATTATTTTTTTGGCGAGGTAAATTTGTATTCACCGTTTACCGCTATATTAGACCATTTTCCTATTTATGAGATTTATGCAAACATGTTGATTAGGATATGTTCTTCCATCTCAAGTAATAACCTGATTCTACCGATTTCTGCAATAATAAATCGAACAAAATATCAATTGCTCAAACAGAGATTAAGTGAGAAAAAAATGGGAATGCGAATCAAAATCCAAAATGTGACATGCATTTTTTTATATCATTACATACGTACACATATTGTACGTGGAACACTCTTAGCAACCCCTGAGCCGAAATCCGTCACCGATACTACCGCAGGCCGCGAGATTTGAATGAGACACCACAGGCGATTTGAATGGTTACAATTCATTTATATATTTTACATGTTTCCTTTAACTTTCTTGTGATATGTTGTATATTTACTGATAGCTGTGTTTATGGCCTGATTTTTACAATAAACGCCATCACTTAACTCCCTCTAGTTTATATGAAACGACAAGTTAAAGTTAATATAAAGAATCTCGCGCATGTACGACATGCGGCCGCACCCTGGACACGATTTGTATGCGCATGTACGTCATGCGCCCCGCACTGAAAGGGTTAAATAACACGGTTTTTGATGCTGCTGTATCTATCGTGTAAAAAAATATTATTTAATTTTGATTTTCCTACGTAATTTCATTCCAAGGAATTTTGCCATAATTAATACTGAACTGCATACATGGTCCTAAAAGATACTTTCCTTAATTATTTTAAGCCATGGAAGAATAATGGTTATAAAGATATTTCATATAATTTATTGGTAGTTATTTAAATAATTTATTATAATAAAATCGTATTATCTGTACAATTGGAGTAAAATAAGCTTTAAAGCATAATAGTGATACAAAATATTCAATATTCTAGGATAGAGTGAGCTTCATGCGGGTGTGTACAAACATGTGGATCGTCGGTCTGGAAGCGTTGCGCAAGGAAAGGTGCTTTCTCCTCCATCTAAGGAACGAGATTTACGGGCAATTGTGGTCGACGTTATGCAACATGCCTCTATGGAAATAAAACGATTATTACGGATATCGGACCTGCGATCAGTCCTTTATCGGAGGTCAAATAGTAACCATATTTACTATTTGCCGGTCGCCCAAGCCGTGGGGCGGTCGAGGGCCGTCGATTTGTGACGCCATTGTGCGACGCCTTTATGATTGAGATTTAACGGCCGTGATGGATTGTCGCCAATTAATTGTCCGTGATAACATTGGCATTGTTGTCGCCATTGTTAAGCAACGGCTCGTTTTCACAGCTGATAAATTGACAGACGCGGTGACCCGGCGAGAGGGAAAGTTCCGTCACACACCTCGCGGGTCACGAAAAATTATCTGCAAACGGCTCGCTCATCGTTGACGCAATCTCGACAAATGAAAATTTGTCGGAGAACTACTTATTATGAACGGCAACTCTTCATAAGTACCCGGTGTGTTGTGCACATCATGAGACAATTTGCAACGTGACGCGCACAACGAATGAGTTGCCATAAACCAGCGCGTCTGAGGAATTGAACATGCCAACGGGGAGCAGACTTACGACTGCATTAAGATGTATCTCGAGGCAAGGCTACCAGATTTGACAACGCATGATGTTGTTTACATGGGGAGTCAGTGACTCTTTATGGCGCTGACCCGTACAATGTATGGGACGTGAGATTACACGTGATTGTATTGTGGGTTAAATCAACGAACAAAACCAACGGCCACCTAGAATCGGCAAAACAACGCGGTAGATATTCAACGTGATCTCATCCGGTTCAAATATAATAAAATTTATGTATTGAACAGTTGGTGAAGTCCAAATAAAAGACCCGTATGCGGTAAGTCGTAAAAGCTTTGGAATCCCAATGCTGTTGTTATTCCGGATCTTTTGTATCGAAGGAGGTGATGTTGCCTTGTTCGAATGATTACAAAAATAATCATAAAATGGTGGGAAATTATTTATTTATTTAATAAACATATCTTCAGTGTTATGTCAGTATATTTCGATAATGCAAGTTAACCGCGACTGAGCTAAGTTAGTAGTCAGATAGGTGACCGACGAAAACTATGAAATTAGGGTATTCTTTATAGCACTGGCCAGGGGTATGTAAGAGGAAGGTACCCATTACCTCCGCACGTTTTATAAAAAAATATTTATGTGGGTGCGTTGGAATTATATAATTTAATGCCATCTATTCTGTGTTGAATAAATATTTATATAAAACAAATAATATAAATTTCAATCCAATTGAAATAATATAAAAATTAACCTGTGTCGTGGTCTCCCGTTGCATCTTTAGAATATTTATCGAATCTTTATAAGGCTGAATGGCGCTTTGGAATCTTTGTCTTATGCCATTCATCTATCGTAGTCAACTAAATAAATAAATAAGAAAATGATAAACTATATATTCACGGGTGTTGTGCTCGGCGATTTTTTTGCGTGGAAAAATGAAACGGGTTGAAAGAATTTCTTATAATAAGAATGTTAAGCTTTGCTTAGCTTTCATATTCGCCAAGCATGATTCTCTGTGACTTTCTATTCCCAAAGAAGAAAAAAACCATTAAAATACAGTCAACCCTCCTATAACGCTTCCTCAGGTTAAGTCAAATTACATATTTCATAAATATATAATAAATTGCCCAGCGAGATAAAGGTCAATGCTCTTTGGTTGACAAGGCATTTTGTAGAAAATAGTGATTGAG
>JAGXCT010037095.1:79329-92875 GCA_022495035.1 Philopotamus ludificatus | reverse complement strand
TTTGGTAAGGCCCATGCCCTCAGCGAGTGAGAGCCTTGTGACTGGCAAATGATGAAATGATGGTATATATATATATATATTAGGCGGACCCATAATTAATGTCGTATTTTATCAATGGCTACTGTTTAAAATATTAAAATATATTTATACAAAATAATTCCCATTATTATCTTTGACTTTCTGCTATATATTTATTAAATCATAAATCCATTTTATATAAAATCTCCGTGATTTCGAATCAAATACCAGGAAAGGCCCGATTTTACCTCGTTGCCATTTAACTGATCCGAAGGTGTCGGATCTGGTGAATGTCAGTGGATGCAAAGTGTTTCAACCGAAGTAATTAAATATTAGGATGGGCGTTGTCGTGTTGCAAGATTATTTTATGGTTTTTTTTTTACTAGATTTGGCTTCTTTTCACATAATGCCGCACTCAAATGATTTAGTTCATCACAATACAACTTTGCCGTGTCCATTTGGCCATATTTCAATAATTCAAAACAAATTATTCATTTTATATGCTACGAAACAAATTACCAATTTTTATTGGATGCAGTCTGGCTTTCCGTCTGGATTTGTTTCTTATCCAGAGGTTAACCATTGTTTTCTACTTCGTAACGGTCAAGTAGAGAACTCATTTCTCTTCTTCAGTAATTGCATCTCGAAAAAACAGGCGGTATTGCTCTTTTCTTGCAATAATCTGCAAATGTCGAGACGTTCCGTCTTGTTGAGATCAGACAAATCGTGTAGGACCCAAACACCTTGTCTTTGAATTTTTTCTATATTTTTTAGACAACTTTGAATAGTTAGTAGACCAGGACACACCAATTTTATTAGACAATTCGCCGATAGGTCGTTGGCTTTGCTTCGATTTCAGTTTACAAAGCCACTTCATTCATTCACCTACGCCATCCTCTTCCAGGTTCATTTTCCAAATCAATCTTTCCAAAATTATTTTTTTTAAACCAACGTTGGCATTTCCTGACATCCAATATGTCACGATAAATAGCACAAATATTTCTTGTTGCTTCATTAGCTTTTTTTCATGTAAAACTGCAAAACTATGCAACTCCGCAAATGTTGTTCTGACGCACACACTTCTTACATTATCGTTAGTGTTGGGAAAAGGCATATTTTTTATTCTCAAAACAACATTCAAATGATATTCTGTTCCAGGATGACGAACCGAAGATGTTTGATTTTGAAATCTCGCTTCAAAAATGCAACATTAATTCTGGATCTAATGTTTGTTAATTATTTATTTATTTGTAGATTCATTGGGGAGCTTGTTACCTCACATTAGCCGGCAACGTGTTTGTGTACCTCACAATGCTAAGCTTTTTCTTGACCTTTGATCAAGACGATGCCGATTACAGTATGTGGTGAGAAATTTAGTATGTGAAGTTACTTGGAGTGGTCAGGACAATAAGGCTTTGATATATTTTGCTATTCAGAAAAATACCTTAAAATACTTTTGCTTTGTAACCGAGGTATATTTATTCTGTTATTTTCAGTTTTGTCTTTATTGTGTTGGTTCATTTTATAATTGATACTTGGAAAAAGTCTGAGCGTATCAAAATTTTGATTTACGTCGTAGAAAAATCACCTTAAAATATATGTGTAGAAAATGTATTATTTAATTAACGTTATTCTTATGATCAAAATTACACAAAATAATTAAAATCGCCGTAATACGGCGATTATGTTTGATTGCAACTCTTAGATACTGCACAAATATTACGAAAAATGTATACTTTTGTTCATTTGAAAAGTAATAAAACATCTTTCTGTAAATTGTTTATGCAAATTTAAAAGTTACGGAACTTTAAAAAAATGATATAATTGTATTTAATTATTTTAAGGTCGTATCAAATTTGAATAACTTAAGCTATAACGAAGGTGAGATGTAAGAGTGGTCCAAGTAATTTTCCGTTTGTAATGTCGAGTAAATGTATAATTATTGCTACAAATTAAATCCACTTTTACATTAAGGCTTTAATTAATTCATTATATTTATACGTATGTTTCGTAATAGAAACATACTTACATGTGCATCAAACGAATATTTTTTTTTAAATTTATTTACATACATCCGTAAAATACTCTCCAGATATTAATTGAATAATTTTTTTCACAACATTCCTTGTTATATATTGCGACGAGAATATCTATTCCAGATGCTAAATTTTGTATCAGACCATCCACGATTCTTATCTGTAGTAATAAGGAAACAAACGTGTTGTGAGCACTATTTTATTCGAGATTAACAAACTTGTCTAGCAATCAGCGTTTTAAGTCAGCCTATATAAAAGACATATTTGATTAATAGCCATTTTTGACGCTTGATTCGATGCAATTTTTATATATGTAAATTTATACGAACTAGCAACATATTAACATTGTTTATTTTTGTATTTTACATAGGATTTTAGTAGTTTTAATGGAAAATATTATATATTTTATAGACTCATGTGGATTTATTCAATATTTATTTTATTTCAGTTATATTTTTTTGTCTTCCGATATTAAAAATATGTATTTATGTATATCGTATACATATTTATGAGTGTATTCCTTCCAAAGAGATTAATTTATTTGTAATCTAATTTTTTATCTGTACATTTTGTCTAAATTATTTGAAAGACATAAATTTTCTCGATAAAATTGACATGTAAATTTTTTACTTTTGTATAAATGTTTACATACTGCTAAAGATTTGAATGCATACGTCGGTTAAATGCCCTGCTACGTGCTCGAATTTAAATTTTGAAGAATTATTATTTTTTTGATGGCATTAGTCTGAAATTAGACTGTTTGGTGAAACCCATATAACTTTACGCTTAAACATTTTTTGTATAAATGAATTTATCTCAATTAATAATATAATTGCTCTTGCTTGTTCGATATGAGTAATATTTTTATCGATACCTCCGTGTATTAGATATATAAATGTCCATATTCTCATGATAACCATCGATACAGTCGGATTTTAATTTTTTTATATAACACCCATGCACATACATACATACGATACTATTTTAACTAGACAAAAATGGTATTTTATGTTTAGTAAATTATTTTGTATATTAGGTTCGTGTAGTTGCTCGTTGACACGACGAGGTTGTGTAATTCCCAAGGGCGCTAGCATACTGACTTTTGCAATGACTTGAAATTTAGTTATCAAAGTGTGTGTGCGGACTTGGCGATATTTGTTTGATTCTCATTTATGATTTAATTCAACTATTTTCTTTATATGCTTATGATTTTAAATTGTTTTGTATTATAATTCAATTGTGTTTATGGATACAGTATATATTTAGTTATAAGTATTTTCATTATGTAATAAGGTTTTCGATATATCCAATTACTAATAAAAAGAATAAGAATTTTTAAACCATGTTATTTATAATTATTTATTTACTTACATTTTTATTTATTTACACCATCGTCCAGGTGGCTACTCCTCAGCAGAGACGCGTCCGCCTCGATTCTGTAGCCAAGATTGCGATGGTAATATAATGGTAAATAATTGCATATAACATAAAAAAATAGTCTTAACCACTTCATGCGTGTTGACGCATATACGCGTCAAGCAGAAGCGGTCCAATTTCTGCTTGACGCGTATTCGTGTGAAGCCAGATGCGCCCTTAAATAAATCACAGTTTTATTATTGTATCTTCTCGTCAATTATGAAAGGATCACTCTCTAGCTTATTTTATTACAATTGAATTCTTACTTTGGTATAGCCTGATAATAGATTTTCAATGCGTTTTTAGAACGTTTTGGCAAAAATAATTCGCGCATGAAGTGGTTAATAGGATAAAATGATAGCCATGATTTTTAATAATATCATTAAATTACACTCATATTTTGTATAAAATCACTCGATTTTTTTTGGACGAAAAATATGTTATCCTATAAGTAACATTTTTTGGAGCATAATTAGGATATTAACACTTTATGAACCGCTGACGCCTTTTGGCGTAAAGTTGCCCCAACCGTTATGAACCGCTGACGCCTGATCACACGTCTATACCTTTGATTATGTAGAACATAACCTGAAAATTTCACGTATATACTCATAGATTAAAAAGTAATGTAAATTATTATAAAGGCAGAATTTCTTGCGAAATTTGCCAAAAACGAGCGGCCCCCGCAGCAATTTCGCATCAAAAGGCGCGGTACATAAAGTGTTAATTAAACTATATAGTAAATATTTGTTGTAACATCGAGATCGCTAATATCGCTCTTCGAGAAGCTAACGGTAAAAAGAAAGAGTAGAAGCAATAAAAATTAAAAAGTTTAATTTTGTGTTCCTTTCTGTCTTTTTACATAAATTTATGTGAAATTAATTATGTATCTAAGACAAATGAGTAAAAAATCGTGCGTGTAGAATGCATATTATAGCGTGTAGGGTTAGTGAAAATATTTTGAGGAGGGCCCCTCAAAAGTGAATTGCGCCTGGGGTCTCTCAAGTGCTAGAACCGCCACTGGCTTCATGGGAATTGTATTCTTTGCCATCAATTTTGGCAGCTTTGTGAGGAGAGTGAACAAGGAAAAAATAATCCGAAGGAGAAAGGTCGGGGGAATACGAAAGTTGCGTTAGTCTTTCCCAACGTGTGATTCTCACGCTCTGAGTACATAACTCGCATAGCAGTTGGCGTCTCAAGCTAAGGTCGTCTTGTCAAAATTTAGACACTTGTAAATATTCAAAACACCTCCACTAACACTTCTTTCATATTTTTTACAGCATTTTATGCAGGGTTGCCTTTTTTTATTCATAAAGCACGAGGAGTCTGATGTGTTCTTTTCTGATGAGGCGCTATTAAACAACAAATGAATACTCGCTTGTTTGTAAGTTACATTTATCAGAATAAAGCTACCCTCGGTGATATTTATACATCATGATCATATGAGCAATAACCCTAGTGTAGAGCTCTGGCTTCATTCAACACCATTCTCCACGTCGCTCTGGTCAGTCTCAATGATACAGCGTCCCGCTGTACACAGTCCAACCAACTCAATCTCGGTCTTCCTTTCCTTTAGGTATAGTAGTCGATTGTTGTCCCTCGTCGCTATTGGACGTGGCGGCGATGGTGGTTTGGCACAATCATTTTTTCGTAGATTCTACAAAGCGATGAGGGGCCAGGCCGCAATCCAGGCCGATTCGGTGACGTGTGTGCTACAGGAGGTGCCAAACCGTACTTAAATACGAATTGGCCATAGCCTCGTCTGATTATTATTGTTAGAATCCATGGGTTGACATTTCGGCTTCCGGGCTTATGGCTGGCGACCTGATCCGTATTCGAAAAACCAAGATAACCGGGAGGTCGACCGTCGCAGTCCTGGCATCAGGATTGATGATTGATACTCTGACGATGATTATTTTTGGTATATTCCTGTATAGTCGGCACAGCTCTTCATTGCTTTGGACACGGCAATGTCGAATAGAGCTCCAAATATCCGTCTCAGAATCCTCCTCTCCAGGATATTCAACGATGAACCTGATGAGGATCATGTAGAGCTTAAATTTGGTCTTACTTGAAAGGAATTTCGGCTGTAGTTACTCCTAAAGTCCAAAGTATGACCGGTTTGCCAGCATGGTTCTTCCTTGGATTTTAAAATTGGTTTCATTATCTTCTATTGTTAATGAGCCGGGATATGTTAAATCATGTACGGCTCCGAAGCTGTATTCGTCGACTCAGGAGTTAAAGGATTCTTCCTTGACATATGTACAAGTACATTGTTTTAGTCTCATTGATCCTCAGTCTTATGCCCATTACTGCTCTCATTATTCGCTGACATTTTCTAATTCCATAGCCGCCCAAGATCCTACTACAATGTCTATGTTGTCCGCATAGGTAAAGAGCTGCACTGATTTGTTAAATGTTGTGTCGAATAACTTCACGCCGGAGTTTCTTATTACCCCTTTTAATGCGGTGTTAATTAATAAACACTGTAGGCCATCCTGTCTTAAACATCACTTGTTTAATAGTATTAGAACATGTTTTTATCAAGTACTGTATGAAAACGACATTACTTATGGAATAACCTAATAGATTACTAGCCACTAAATTACAGTCTTGTTCTCTTAATGGTCTATTTTTATTTAATCATATTAGTATTGATTCAGTAATTGAATATAACAAATTATTTTTCAGTGATAATTTCTGCATGTGCCAGCTAAACCCTCCGTCGCATAATCACGGAATAATTTTAGTTTTTGCGAGCATCTAATATAAGATGAAAGGACAAGTCGGTACAAAGGGTAGCTAGCAGGGGTGGCCCTTTTTTCCAGGGTACAAAGGGCCCGGGGACAATGGGCACGTACCTCCTCACCCCCACGCCTCCAGGGCCATGGGGAAAAATTGCGCCAGGCGGGGCCAAGAGACAAATAGGCGATAATGAGATGGAGCATCTACTCGCTGGGGTTTAACTAGCAACAACTTACCGTATAGCAAACAATGTGGGATGTATGACGTTTCAATTTTTTAAACAGATAGGGGCAGAGTTGTGGTCGAAACGAGCCCTTTATATGCGAAACCATTACTATGCAAACCTTAATCACGTGTTGGTACTATATTTAAACGATTTAATAATATTTTTACAGATAAAAATGCCTCCAATCGAATGAAAAGTGAACGAAACATTTATAAATCCATTAAATAACGATTTGGTATGATTTTGCGAATCGTGGTCTATGTAACGAAAATTCATCGGCGCTGTGAGATTTTCCTCGTAGTCATTTTCTCTATGCTGTCTGGCTTATTGTTGATTTTTTGCGTGCCGTCTTTTTTTAATATAGGAAAGAATGGTGGAAAATGGCGATGTGGAAGGAATGATGAAAGAAATAATGGAGGTGGATGGCTGGACAAATACAAGACAGTTTAAAAAAGCGACTGGTGTAATATAGTCTCACTTTTTATTTTGCAAGAAAACAAACAATATATTAACACTTAAATATTGCGAATATAATATTAAAAACCAAGATGTAATATAATATAATATTAGGGACACTGAAAAGTACCTTTAATAAAATTTGATCACTTCTTGTTAAAAAATGCTGGTTTTGAGTTAAAATTCGAATGAAGTTGTTGTTCGGATTATGTTTTTTTTTTCTCTTTATTGAACATTCCATTGATCTGAAAAAAATAGTCCGAAGAATCATTTGCGCAACAACCTTTCATCAGATCTGATGTAAACGTGGGATATTTAATAACTATAAAATTCATCTCTTAAAAATGTTCAGGAGTTGTAGTGCAGAAGAATTACAGGATACGTACATGGTTATCCAATACTTTTCCTAGAATCTGATTCCAACAATTTATTTCAGCAAGTTATTGTGAATAATAAAAGTCTTACATATCTATCACTCGATTTTAATCACGGAAATTTAAACTGTCATCTTTGTACTGTAAGCGGTTCTTAGAGTTACTCCAATAAACAATGATTGTTTTGTTGATGGCTTTTAAGCTTTAGATAAAAAAAATATATTCTTTGACAGTTTTAAGCTTAGAAATTGAATGTTTAACAATACAATTTAATTTATGATACAAAAAATAAAGTGGAGGAATAGTACTATAGAGAAAAAAATTACAATGTTTTGTAAGACATGTAAACAATGATTTTCTTTTTGATAGGGTTATTATTAAATAAAAACAATTCTGTGGGGTGAGTTTACTTCTTTCAGATATTTGAATTAACGCTTTCATATTCTTTTATTAGAGTATATTATCAAAACATATATAAAGTAAATGGCATAAAACTAATATCGTTCATTATTAGTGTGAAATTTATAATAATAATATATTATTTTTTTAATATTCATATTAAATAAAAGGTGTAGACATTTCTTTCCAATCTCAAACTACTTAGGCGAAGCAAAAAAAATACAAAGGTGTCTCGCGGATTTATTAAAAATAGCGAGTAGTCATTTCCCGCAGGACATTCATTCGCAGACGAGAAAAAAGTGTATTCACTTCCAAATTATCCGATGAAAATCCGTCCACCCCAATTGCTTTTTCCGGATTTTATTTTATTTCAAGGGTATCGAATTCGGTCCGTGGTCCCTGTCCATTAATAAAGATAAAACACGGCTTGAGAGGGTTTCTCCTGTGGCTTAAATTAAGCCAAGTCGGTGTAAACTAATCCCGGATTAGGGAAAACTCCAAACAATTGGCTCGGAAAATCGTTTAAATCAACAAGTGACGGGAAAAGGTAAACTCTTATTGGAATTCTGCGCCGGCATCCTTGCCACGCCCTGCTAATTTCGAACAACTTTCGCCAAATTTAAATAAAACATTCGGACCCTTTTTCGTGTGTCCGACGATGACAAACAAAAATCGGTGACCGGCCTCAAAATGGACCCACCCGCGTCATTTGAAGATTTTAAATTTTTATATTTGCGGAATAAATAATTGGATCCCGTCGGTTTCCGGATAGATTTCCGCCCTATTTTCATCCAATAATGAATTATGAATTTTTAATGGATTCGCGATGCCTAAATGAACTCGATCTCTGTGGAAACACATAATGAATATAATTTTGATAGAATTTTTAATGTAGAAAAATTATATGAACGACGGAAATAATATGGACATATAAATATTTATATTAACTACGTAAATTTATACGTTTATTTCCGTACCAGATGAATAATAAGCTGGTCTCCATTTTAAATAAATGAATAAATAGCTATTTTGAAATGAAATCCATATTATTTAAAAATTAATGCGTTTTTGAATAAAAAACAATTGAATCGCGACGATCTGTCAGTTTGAACCGATACTTTGAATCGGCTGCATTCAGTGAAAAATTTCTCATCACGTAAGTTCTTTATATATTTGTTATTTATATTATTTGAATATGTACGTTTATATGGCCTCTTGAAGCACCAATCGCCCGGCCATTTTGGGAGTCGGCTCATATTTATTAAGCCACGAAATTTGGCAGTGAACGTATGGCGCAAGTTATTCGCAAATGAGCGTTCATTCATAATAAAATAACATTCGCAGGGCGTACACGAGTATATGTCATTATATGGTAGGCGGCGCATGCAATATCCGCCATACGCCACCAACCGCCACCTCCCTAATTAATGTATCCCAGCATCCAGCCAGCTTCTGGCTCGATAAGCCAGCCTCGATCTGGAGCTGCCGAGCCTACCCATCTCCATTAGCTATTTTTCCTCTCAGTGAATATTTTTTAAATCAATATCCAAATTGTATTTACATAATCACACACAGGAGTAGTTATACAAGTTTTTTAAGAGAGTATTTATTTTTGCATTAAAAACAATGCGTGATTGGCATTACAGATTAACCCAGGTCACCTTCAACTACTTGATGAATAAAATGCATAATAAAGGTCCTAAATTTGACCCCTGCGGCATACCGAAAGGCGTATTGTAAGCATAAAACGTTTGGGAGTCGTATGGCACATATTGTTTCCGTCGTTCCATCTGTAAGCCTGGAAATTGGGAAGATTTTAGAGATAGATTACTAAATACGACGTGGCTCTGTTAATCCATTTTAACATTTCACCATATTATTGACATATGACATTTTAAGTGAACTTAATATTTTCATGATTGATAGATTGATTTTTTTACGCTATAACCTCTTTTGGATTTTTGGTTAATGACATTTTGATCAATGAGAAAATATAAATTAATCTTAAAATAGTACGCCAGTATACGTATATCAAATCGCGAAATATATTGCCGCTGACTGTGCGAGGCTAGATATAGAAAAATATGCAGAATTTTCGTTGGTTATTCGTAGATCTGACTCTACAGTCTACGAAGGAAAGCAGGAATATTCAGCTTGCTATTAAATGAAGCCAAAACCAGATGTATGTATGCCCAGTGTTAAGGATCGAGAAGCTGTTAAGAGTGTACTAGTAGGATAGTACACACCACATGCATGCGAGTTGTGATATACACGGAATATTTGTTTTTCTTAAAAAAATATATTTATTCATTAATATAAATTGTATCCCCTTAAAACAGGAGTTCCTAACCATGTGTGCTCTAGCATTTTAGGGGCGCGAGATAATATTTTAGTTTTTGTTCAATAATAATTATAAAAATGCAATTGCAGAAGAGTTGATTAAAACGTGTGCATTATGACAACAATTGTTATGGGATAAGAAGATTTAAACATGCTGAAATTAGTGCCGTTATCAAATAACATTATTCAAAGCAGAATTAGTGATTTGAGTTTGGATATTTTGAATTAACTTGTCGCTGATATTAGAGCTAGTCCTTTAAAAATCTCTCTCCAGTTAGACGAAACAACTGATTTTGCAAAAAGCTGTCAAATCATTGTATTGGTCATTCTATTGCGGTGCCAGAATGGAAGATTTTCTGTTCTGTGAGTACACAAAAAAGATGTCTTCCAATATGTGAAGGACTTATTTGAAAGTATGACTTGCTAAATTATTAATGCCCCTGCTAAGTTAAGAAGTAAATCAGGATTTTTAGCACTGGTGAAACAAGAGATTTCGCACTTACAAGGTACCAATTGTTTTTTCCATCGACATTCTCCAAAAACGTTACCTCCAAAGATGAAAAAATCCTTGACACTTCATTAAAGACCATCAACTAGATTAGGGGTCGCGCTCTGAACCGCCGCCTCTTCAAGTTGTTTTGTGAAGAATTTGGAACAGTGAACATTTGGTTTTGGTTTTCCATACGGAAGTCCGCTAGCTGTCATGGAGAAAAGTTTTGACGCGCTTTTTTAAACTGCAAGACGAAATCAAAGTATATCGTTTCTTTTTTAAAAAAACTGGTTTAGGGAGGTGCGAGAACATATTATTTTTTTAGGGGTGCGGGACTTAAAAAAGTTTGGGACCCCTGCCTTAATAGTAACATGCAAATTTCAGTATTTAGTGATTCTTAACTCCTTAGTTTCATCATCAAGAATAAAGTCGCGGAATTTTAATTGTTTTTTCCAAAAATTCATTCCACATTTTTTTTATAACCTACCTACCCATGTTAATATAAGTTAGAAACAAGTATACTAATACACCAACATACACATATTCTGACAATTATTAAATACAGTCAACAAACTTTTTAAAAAATCCGGTTACTTTTTTATAATATGTTGTATTCACCTGTAAGTTTATTTTAAATTGTTTACAACATGTTGTTTCAGCGTGGATTTAAAAACACAACATTAAATGCTTGTTCGAAATCATAATGGCTGTTATTAGTGGAATGTTCCACCAAGAAATTGCTGACATGAATTTCATGATTTTATGCGGAAACGTATCCCAAGATTTTGTATTAGCTCTATGTCTTTTTTTTTGCAGAATTTCAAATAACAATGACCGTTTTTTACTATTTATATATTTTTTTTATAATTTACTTAGTTGTTTAATGGATGAAATAATTCTGAGTATTTTTTCTCATAAATAGACTAAATTGCGTCTCAAATTTAGTTTCTTAACGAAAGACTGAAAACAAAATTGAAAAATACGTATCAGTTGATCATTTCACATCAATGTAAGATTTATTAAAAATTAAAACGAATATATTTATTCATGAAATTTCAAACGATTCCTTGGATATAGTTTTATTATTCTCAACGGAAACTTTACTAAAATAACATTGTTGTTACTTAAAAGGTCAACGGTATTCTCATCTGCTCTGATTTTCACAGATCCAATCAAAATATTTATCGAATCATAGTTTGAATATTACGTGCTAGTCACGATCCAACTACTTTTAGTAAAATTATTTGCGTATTTTCTATGTGAAAATAGTTCATGAAATTATACCAGGGAATTTCTCGTTTTTTTTGCTGTCTCGAGTTCCGCTACTTTTATAGAAAATTCTCTCGAAACTCTTAAATTAAAATTACATCGAGCAAACGTTCAAAATTTTGTACTTTTATAAAATTATGCAGTAAAATATAATTTAGATATTGTAACAAGTTGAGATAGAGGTCTTCAACAGCTAGAATATTATTTCTAATAATTTATATATTTAAATCAATGGTATTTCTGTTGTATAACTGATTTAAAATCTGATGCTAGTCTTGTTATATGTATTTCTATGACAATCACAAGTGATCTTCAGATTTAAGACAGCCAAATCTCGATGGATTTGTCAGTCGTCAAATTTGTCGAATGACGAAGAGGCTGTACGTGTCGTGACGCTCCATATCCGAGCAGTAATTACGTACGGAAACATTAATTCAATACGCCATTTTACCCGGCTGCTCAAGTTTATGCGAGACATGGATAGAATATTAAATCAGACAGCCATTACGAGGATGAACGTGGCCGTGGACCGTGGACCGTGGACACACCTGTGGGCACTATCTGGAACGAGAGGATCAATTTTCAGTTTTTTGTCGCAAGAAGCGCGACCTTGTGGACGCTGCTATGAATTTGATATCAAATGGCGAAATATGTACGCGATAATTTACACGATTTTGTAGAATATGCGACCAAAATTGCAGGGCGTCTGTCCGTCACAGTTCCGTTTTGGACCCACTTCCGTCATTCGCTCCTGCACACGGCCGTTTGTTCCCCGCTTCCGTTCTTCCGCCAGCCGAAATTCGAGTGGGAAATTTACTTCCGTTCCGTGGAATTAGCGATCGTAAATTGTGAAGAAACTAATTTTAAAAAGAAATCCCTCTAATTCGGTATGAGACGGCTTTTATATATTTCAGCCATTATTCAAACTCTCCCATTAGGTTTAATACGATTTTTATTTAATTTTCCGAGCAATGTAACTGTATAATCGTCCAGATGGGTTTTAAATTAAAAATTATTATCTCTAGTATCTGTTTATTTAAAAATATAATTCATTTGAATTATTCATAGAGTGAATTGGATCATCACATTTGTTTTTGTTAATATATTTTTTTAATCGAATTATATTATCAGAATAATCAAAATAGTTATCTTATATCGAATATATTGAAAATATTTTTTCAAGGCGTGATTCGTATATTATTATGATATTAGGCATAAATTCTATATAAATACGTCTACTGTAGAAGTTATTATAAAAAACGGAATGAATATAAAACAGGAACTTGAAAAATCTTGTTGCTAAGCGCCGTCATTTTGACTCACACCTTCGTTAAGATACGTGCCACTTGTCACTTATTCTATTATTATTAATTTAATTTAGTATTTTAAATATTAATTTAGTATTTTCAGCTCACCTTATTTTTCATATAATAAATAAAATATAGGAAAAATATTTATTTTTAATATTCCGCAGCACCCCCAAACATTTTACCCACGAGCCGCCACTGATTTTTATTTATATTTCGTTTTTTGAATAAGGTTTACCGCCTTTAGCGATCTTGTCTTTATCTATTCAATGTTAGAAAAACATCATACTTTCCTGATTTTCTTCATCTTCGGTAAGGGAAGAAATGACGGGGACCATGCGCGGCGAATATGGAGGTTATCAAAGTCGTGCTGTTTTTTGGTTAGAAATTTTTTCCACATATTCACATTTTATGGCAGGGTTTCCCAAAGTGTGAGCCGCGGCTCCCCAGGGAGCCGCGGTGCCCTTATA
>JAGXCT010037095.1:39492-79234 GCA_022495035.1 Philopotamus ludificatus | reverse complement strand
AGAAAGTCAACAATTTTGAAAAAAATCTCATGTATTAAGGGAACCGCGGAAAAATGTGATGTTTTAAGGGAGCCGTAAACCGAAAAAGATTGGAAACCTCTGTTTTATGGTATAAAAAATCCAAGCACACAAAAACGAGTGAAACCTTTTTGACTGTCAACTATAAAGTACGCATCTAATATAGTTTTTTATGTCAAGATAAGTCAGAGAATAATCTTGTGACAATTGAATTTATACAGTCCGTGATTATTTTTAATTATTTATTTGACGTTGGATGAAAGGCATGACAGAAAAATTGTAAGGCGCCTCTCACCTATATACAGGTTCAATAAAGTTTATAAAAATGCAGGGACAATAAGTCTTTCACACTTACATTTCCCCGTGGCCAGTGTCATAAAGAATTATCAGAATTCATAGATTTCACCGGAAGACTAATTTTTTCGGGTAGTATCCTAGCTCAGTCACTTTTAATTGACATTATCAAACTGGTTGCATGTTACCTACAGGCCATACCAATAGTTAAATGAAAATGAATAAAGATTTGTGTCTTTTGTCAGCTGCCAACTTCAGGACTATGATTCACTTTGGTTGCGGTTCGGTTGAGTCGGAAGCTTGACCTATCTGAGTACTTAGGTCAGTCGCGGTTAACTTACTTCAAACTGTATGTATGAATGTATGCTACATACAGGTTATGATTCCATATTTTTAATTTACTCAATTTTTTAGTTCTAATATGATCGAAGTTCACGTGAAATTCAACTAAATAGCGTGGGACCGGTTCTTTATCATCGTATTGAATAAAAAAAATGTGTATTTTCCCCCCCTCTTTCGACCGAGCTGTATCTAAGCCGTGTAAAATCCTAATCGGATGTATACATTGGATTCGGCGTCCGTTCATATCATTCGAATCTTCCCCCGTTCAAGTCATTTGTTTCCAATTTGTATTTTATCATCTGGTGTGGCTATATACATATCAAATGGAATTATGTTGATTTTACGGATGAAAATCGCGCGTTTCCTCCGCCAGTTTGTTTTAATGACACGATCCGGCGATCGTAACACATTTCCATCAATTTCTCCGGAACGGATTCATCCCCCATTTGCCTGATTTTACGCAAGAGCAAATTGGTTCCGAAAACAGCCGCTCAATCAATTTAACGGTCAATTTGAAAGTGCTCGAAGCCCGGCCGCGCCGGAAAATCGCGATATTCGCACGGGGAGAGACAGGAAGCGGGTCGCCGACGCCGCTGCAATTAACCTGCGACTTCGTTAGCTACTTTGTTCCGCCTGTTTAGCGATATTCGAGTGTTGACCGTCGAAATAGATTTAGATAGCGGCGGGCGGCCGGCCCGCTCTTCCCTGCTCGTCTCCGTTTTCCGGAAGTCGGCGTCCCGCTCTGGACGCCGGGGTTCGGCGCGTCCGAGCGGGACGCCGGCCACATTGTGTGCCTACACATGCGCACACCCGCTTTTCCGCTACAGGGCTGAACACCGAAGTTTTCGATTATTATTTATTAATAAATATGTGCAAAGTGTTTAGATAAATGCGTATTTATTTTTAATAATCTATAGTTTTTAATTTAACGCAATCTTGAAGGGATCGTTATATTATCAGTGTTAGTTATTAATTAATTTCACTTGTCAAACACATTTTAAATACTTTTACAAACAATAAATAGTTATTTTTGTCGATTTTATTGACGTAAATATTGATATTAATACCACTATCATCAAAATCGTATCCTAAACTTTATATTATTGCGCGAAATAGAAGTATGAAGGTCTTTTTTTTTATTAAAATAAAATATTTATTAATTTTTTGTGTTTAATTAAACTAAACGCCAAGAGTAGATTATATGTCTATAGAAATGGTATCTACTCTTAGTAAACAAGCAAATTGACTGGAAGAGAATATATATCTATGAAAAAAATGACAATTGTTTTTAATCGAGTCATGAATATCTATGTGACATGGATTAAAATATCTTGTGAAAATCATCCAAGGAAGAGAACTCAACAAAATGCAAAAGCGAAATTGGAAAATATCAGTTTGGATTCTGAAATCGTCTCATAAAGACGCAAAGAAATTTCATTTTAGGATCATGGACGTCGATTTTGGCGAGCCGGAACAATTCTGGAGCTCCCAAAGTTAAGAAAGTTGCGGACCCACGACAGCTTCTTTCCCTCCAACTACCGTTTACCTTGCACTTTTCTCTCCGTGGTGGTCTGCAGAAGGCGATACTTTAGCCTACGAACGATGGTGTCCGTAGTACTGTGGTGGTTGTTTCACACAATGGCAACAATTATAATTGATTATTTTCGGTTGCGATCTGTTAACACCGGCGCGTCGCCTCGAGGCAGATTTCCGCCCGCGGTTACAGCGTGAACGCGCACCTGCGTTTCTTCCATGACTCTGGAGACTTTCCTCTCGTCTTCCTTTGATAATCTCATAGACACGGTATAACTATAATTGCTAACTTAAGACTGCAGACTGGCATGTCACCGAAGAACCACAGCAAGGAGGACGAGGGGCTGTACGCGTCGTTTTGCATCTCGAATATCATAAATAGTTGTCGAAACCTTATCTTCATGTTACTTGTCTTCATTTCAATATACGGTGTAGCAATAATGGGTGACAGTCAATGTGTCATGTGTTTGCATTTCCATCACCGGCGAGAGGAAAGGCTCGCCGTGGTCCGAGTCACGAGTCCTTATTTTATTTTCCAAGTATCACATAACCTTTGTAGTACTAAATTTCGATGTGCGATTTTTACGACGTCCAGAAGCTCTCGCTACTTGTGAAGATGTTGAAATACATTCAGATTGTTGACGCGTTCAGTATCTTGGAATCTTCAATATACTTCGGTAGCGCCACATTTCAAACGCTTCTAACCGGTTATTGTTCGCCACCGGCAACTTCCATTTCTCGCAACCCTTCAGAAGTACAGACCACACAAAGCACCGCAGAGCAAAGGTCGATTGAGGTACTTCGCGAAAAAGTGCAAATGTCGATGTCTCAGTAACGTTTTCACTCGAATGGGTATGGATTCTTATAGCCGATCTTGGGAGGCCAATTCTGCCTCGTCGATATATTTGGAGACAAACTATTCGTGCAGTCTTACAATCGTACGGATCCTATCGCAATTTATTTCGGGACAAAATCGATTCTGTAAAATATCCTAGAATTCTTGAAGCTTTGCGTCGAACGAAAACTTCTCCCGCTCGTCGACATGTCAGTTGTTTTCTAAATATGTTTCGAAGGGATGCGGGCGGGGCCAGCCCTGGTCGGGGCCGCGAGAAGTGCACGAGAGCGAGGCTGGGGGCGCAGCCTCTCGCCACCCGCCAACGATTACTGATTAGTGCGGCCGAAACTCGGCGGGGACCGGCCGTGCTGGTGCTGCCCGCCTGCACCCACCACCAGCCGCGCGCACTCCGCCACGTGGCGAGGGGCGAGGGGGAGGGGGCGCGAGAGGGGGCGCCGCTCTACCTACTACGGCCCACTGCACCGATGCACCGCACCACCCCTGCACCCATGCACCTGCACCCCTGCACCGCCATGAATGAAACTTTCGTCTGAACGTGCACGCGACGCGCACGCACGCATCCGCCGCCGACAACTTTTGCAAACTTGTTGTTTGTTCTTATCGGCTCGCCTCGCGTATTATGCGCATGCACCGGACCTTCATTTTGCAATTGTGATGTTTGTAAATATTGTCTGATCGCATATCCTCGTCGTCGGCCGTAAACGCTATCCGGAAAGGGTGAGTGTTTTTAAAAAATAATATATACTTATGATCGTCCTATCGTTTTTTATTCGCTCGAACGGCTTTAAAAATTAAAATAATTCCAGTCGATAAATGAAAAATCGTACGCGAGACGATCCGTCGACGTATCGCCACCTAATTTTATGGAAATTTATTTCGATTCTTAAAAAAGCGGAAAAAAAATACGAAAGAAGAAATTCCAACGGGCAAAGAAAATCCAGGTAGATATTGATTGAAAAGGAGCATTTTAATATTTGGCTCGAGCCCGCCGAGGCGCGCCGTAAATAGGTCGTGAATTTTTCGAGACGATAACGACGATATGCCGATTTTATATAATAAATTTTGCGAATCGTCTCCGATTCCCTTAACTTGGACGCGTTAAGTTTTTTTTTCTCTCTCGCCCCGGGGGATAAACGCTCCCGCAAAAACTTTTTTGCCGTCCTTTGTCCCTGCGACTTATTAGGAAGTTGGATTTTTTTCCTCTAGGATCGCGCGTTCGCTTCGATAATCAGATTATTGGTTGTCTTGATGGCTTAAGTGATTAGTAGAGTCCGATAATACGGTTAACTGTGCGAAATTGTGTTCCACGGAGACGTTCGGAGCCTCCTTTTAATATCCGGCGGGCTTTATTGCACACATACGTCGTGCGAATGGATGGAATTATGATGTTCGTGCCAAAACGCCGGATGTGTCAATTTTGCATTTCTTTTCGAGAGAGCGTTCGGCCCCGACGAAAGAACATTTATATGAAAATGGAAATAAGCTTCGCCCGAGCGTATATTATTAATTTGAAGCTATCTATTTAAATTTCTAGCGTTTTGGCGCCGAAATATTGTTCGGAAAATTTACCTGGAGTCATATTTAACTCGGAGACGTTATTCGGGTCACTGCCTCGCAGTATATTGCGACTATGCCGAATTATCGTTTAACGGCAAGATTCTACATAAGATATAATGAAAATGCGGAGACGCCCGAGTCTTCCGATGTTTACGAGCTTCCTTTATTATCTGAGCCGCGCATTTATCACCTGTGTCTAGCGCCGAGGTGTTGCGATTTTATTTTCGGTTATCCGTCATCCGGTTTATCCGAACTTTATGTTCGCACATAAAATGACATATATTCCGTTTTTATAAAGAAAAATCGTACGAGATAATACAGAGGAAGAAGTAGAAAAAAAGGAAAGACAGACGGGTGCGCAACGGAGATTTATAGGGCCAATATATTTCTCGTTAGACACCTTGCCACCCCGACGCGACTACCGGTTGTGCCTTTTTTTAATAAACGCAAAAATGAATAACGACGCCGGCCGCACTATAATTGTAATTGCAAGCGGGCGGAATTAAATTATTGGAAAATCGTCGACAGTAAGCCGGCGAGCTACAATTTTCCGATGCAAATCCGTGCAAAAATTATTATTAGTAAATATTTTAAATATCGAAAATCGCATTTAATGTGCGCGTATTCATATTTTTTTAATTAAAAAAACGAGAGAATCGTGCGTCCAGATTTTTTTATTGTTCGTCATACATCACTAAACATTTTAGGTCGCATAAAATATGCTAAAAACATTTATAAAACGGGGTAAAACATTTTCATTTTCCCGGTCGGCGCAAAGGCTTATCCCGCCAGGTGTCAGGAATATTAACTGTCAGCTGTTCATTTTGGTGTGTGCCGTACGAGCTTTTGTCAAGTCAGTGCAAAATAAGCGACGCAAAAAATATATACAATATATATGCAAATACGGTATATATAGCCGACTTTATTTTTGGGATAGCGCAATGGATAGAAATAGAATCGGCAACAGGTATCTTTGCGATTCGCACAAATGCGTATTCTTCGCGGGAAACAAAACTACCCTACGATTACTCGAGATAACCTCCGTATTTGTTTGTTATTAAATATAATTTTCGCGATGAATTTCTCCCGAAAATATATATTTCAATTTTTTTTATCGAGCACTGTGTGTGCGTTGAATTATGAGAAAAAATATTTTTATAAGAGTAATGATCCTCTGCAAAGTAGAAATACTTAGGCTGACTCTCCCCGAAGAATTATGAGAAGCTTAATAATATTTCGTTTGGGAAAAAATGCTGTTCTGCTCAATTTAATTTACTGGAAAATTTCTAGAAATACGTACCGTAAAGAGGACGACACGAGTTTTATCTTTTTTTAATTAAAAACTTTTTTCTTTGGAAAGATTATGATAATTAAGATTCAAATTTATTAGCAACATTATGAAACGAGTCTTGTTTATTTTCATTTTATGCAGAATGTATCTTTTTTATTAAAGTGATACTTTTTACAATATTTAAATATTTTTTTAAAAAAACGGCATAAGCAATATGAACGAAAAACATTGTGGTTGCATTTTTTTTAACAAAATTGTTAAAAAAAATCATGGGTTAAACAAAATTACATAAAAAAATCAGCTATTTATTTCTTAATTATTTTTAAAAACTCTCATCAAAAAATGTTTAATAATTTAAAATACATTACGCCATTGTTGGGTAACGCACGATTAACCCAGTTTTCTGGACGTTTCCACTCTTCCTTCGTAAAATTTGTTTATTTGGACCTTAACAATATTTGAATGGATGATAACCCTGCATAATAATAATTGCTGCCGCGGTACGTTTGGACAAACATCCGTTTTTTATGAATCAATTAGAGATAAGCCCAAAACAAACCCTGTCGAGCCACCCCCGACGCCGAAGGGTTAAACAACGATGCCCACCCTCGATAACGCTTATTTGGCTCGTACATGAAGAATTTATCTTGCGGAATATAAAATGAGACCGAAAAGCAATTTAGCACTATAACAATTTTGATAAAAAAAATCCGTTACGCCCCAACTTATTTTACGCCATATTTTTGGCTTTGAATTACATCGATTCACTTTTAAATTTGACGTCATTAAAAATGGCGAGCTTCGGGAAACATTCAAAATACAATCCGCAAAATGTGTTAATAAATAATCACAGGCAGGCGGCCCTGTTCCACCCCCCGTTAACCCTCTTATCGCCGGGTGCCATGTAAATTTTATTTTCGCTAATTAAACCCACGTGCAGTATTTGCCGCTAATTTTGTTCGGGCTCATCGGTACTGTAAACTTTAAATGAACTAAAACAATAGCCGCAATTCAGCGCGAAACGACTGAGTGCAGCTCGTTATTTCGTACTCACTTTGTAGCCGGGCTAGGTTTTTATTCAAAATTCATATAAGCGTTGAATCGTAGAAATATATTTTCCTTTACCATTTTTGACTAATTAATATAAAAAATAATTCTGCAGAATTCAACCAACTCGATAAATAATACTAAAATATTCCGAATTTCGTATTTTTCTGGGTAGAGATTCGCTGACAGTGTCTGGCGCCTGTGTGCACAATTTTATTTGAAGCACATAGAGCTGAGCCTATACAATGAAAAAAACATTTTATGAAAAAGAATTAGGATTTTTTTTCGATTTTAAAGAAGTTTAACCCTTTAAATGCGGCAGGTCTGAACACGATTCAGCATCTGAGTGCGGCGCCGTTTTGGACCAAATTATTTTTTTGGCGAGGTAAATTTGTATTCACCGTTTACCGCTACATTAGACCATTTTCCTATAAGAGATTTATGCAAACATGTTGATTAGGATATGTTCTTCCATCTCAACTAAAAAAATAAACTCGATTCGTTTTATTTTCGTAATAATAAATCGAACAAAATATCAATTGCTCAAACAGAGATTAAGTGAGAAAAAAATGGGAATGCAAATCAAAATCAAAAATGCGAAATGCAATTTTCTTATACCATTACATCCGTACACGTGTATGTAGAACATAATGTACGTGGAACACCCTTAACAACCCCTTAATTGAGATACGTCACCGATACTACTGCGGAGATTTGAAATGGTATACCACGATTTGAATCGTTACTATTCATATTTACATATTACATGGTTCCTATAAATTTCTTGTGATATGTTGTATATTTATTGATAGCTGTGTTTATTAGCTGATTTTTAAAACAAAC
Source organism: Philopotamus ludificatus (assembly GCA_022495035.1). Classification (NCBI taxonomy): domain Eukaryota; kingdom Metazoa; phylum Arthropoda; class Insecta; order Trichoptera; family Philopotamidae; genus Philopotamus; species Philopotamus ludificatus. The sequence continues at coordinate 71,453 of JAGXCT010037095.1, read as the reverse complement.
ACCATCACTTAACTCGCTCTAGTTTACATGTAACGACAAGTTAAAGTTTTAAAGAATCTTGCGCATGTACGACATGCGGCCGCACCCTGGATACGATTTGTATGCGCATGTACGTCATGCGCCCCGCACTGAAAGGGTTAATGAATTAGTATTTAATATTTTCCAATTTTTCCCCTTTTGACGCCTCTCCGCACATCTAATTTTCCGGCGCTTGTGTACGCCGCACAATCTGGCCATATGGACAACGCGTCCCTGTATTCAGAATTATGCATACTAGTAAAATATTAGTTGAAGAGGAAAGATTAGCAGTTATCTTATATATCTAGGTATTAATCATTCTGCTCTCTACAACCATATATTCAATATTTTTTTTATTTTTCTGTCTGCCTTTTTTACGATTTTTTTTAGTGAAATTCAGAGTACATTAGATGTATCAACTTAATTAGTCTCTAAATCATATTATAATTATCTTTTTTTTTTAATTTAAATAAATTATACTATTAGGTAGATGCATAATTATCAGCCGTTTTTGTAGACGGGTTATTTGTTAATAAAAGTAGCTGTTTTGTTTACTTTTTTTAATAAAAATATTAAATCCCGATCATTCTGGGGCTATTATGTCATAATAAATATTGCTTCTGGATCATTATTTCACAATAAATATTGTTTAAAAACGCCTGATAATTATGTACTCACATAATATCTATCATTATCGAACTATGTTACTCAATATATTTTTGTCAACACTTGCAAATATAAACTTTATGGCTTCTACATGTTTATATAAAGCTTAAAATTTGGTATATGTGCATGTTAGTATAGAGTCAGTAATTGCAATTCTTGATCAGGATGTAGGACCCACAATAATAATTTTATTTTAATTTGTGATTTAAAATTTTAGAAGGTTCTCGATCTTAATTTTAAAGCCATAGATTTTTTTCAATGTGTTACTTAACCCTGTTAGTACAATAATGCGTACTAGGAGTATATAAATATTTGAGATTTTTTAAGGTTTTTTGAGTAATAAAATAATAACTTATTTGTAGACAGTAATCGTGTTCATTTTTACCTCTTGTTTTATTAATTAATTTACGTTTACTGTTATTGCTTTTAAAACCATTCTTCATCTTCACATTGCTAATACCATTTATTTCGTATTATCATTTTGTAAATTAATTCAACGAGTTTAATTCTACAATTTTTGCTTTTGAGTGTTGAAAAAAATGATAAAGTCTTAAACAAATAAAATCTTAAATTTAAATACAATGTTTTCGAATTCTATAACATATGAATATATGAGTCAGTGGGATGCGTCTGAGAATTTGAATTTTTAAGTTGAGTAATTCTTCGTCAATTACTTTGTTGGCCAGATGTAGAATCAAACTTAGCTTTTTGTTGTAAAATTGTTGACACTCAATTATTTGTTGCGTTTAATTGTTCTCGATGATCTTCGTTTTTTCCCGATGCCGCTTAAAAAACATGGTCACCGTATTTATGCTCCAATAAGAAATATATTTTTATCCGCGGGATTATCTATACGAGAAATAATTGTCACGAACGTGCCCTCCTCGATTTTTCTCTATTTTTATTTAAGGGAACAGTTCTTTTTAAATCCCCTTTACAATTTATCATGTCGCCGATTAACCCTTTCGCCGACGTGACTCGCCCAGTTTTTCCTTTGACTTTTTGACGTGTATTCTGACCAGCCAGCCCCTCCCGCTATCTGTCTCTGTGCCCGTGACTCTTTCTGGCTCGTCTGCCGAGTCGACTGTGCCAAATGCTATTTGACAGGCAGGAGCCGAGACCAAGAACAATGGACGGGCTCAGACGAGATGGATGGGCAGAAATAAAGGGCTCGCAGCCGGTATTGTGAGCAAACAGGTGAAGCGGGCTTTTAGCGAAATTAATCTCGGGAATATTAATTAATTCCCGTATATTATAACATTAGGACAACGCTTAATCTGGATGAAATATTGCAGAATTTATTTATTCCAGGAGCGCGCTCGGTACGCACACGCGTGATATATCGCCGGCGCGTTCAACTGTGGACAACTCTGTAAATATATTATGGCGTCGGTCTGCGCCGTCGGTGGCGTACCATTTTTTATGGACCCGAAACTACCACGAAATAAGGGAAAATAATGCCGAGCAACTTTTCTTCGGCCCCTATGAAAATTAATAAAAACAACATACCATAAATTCGTTAAAGCATACAAAATATATCATTTTAACACAATTCGTATGTAATCGTAAATTGATCGTAGTATTTATAGATATGAGCTATTTTCGCGAATTTCGGATGTTTTGAATCGTCTTTCGCAAAGTAAAAAGTACGCAATAAATTCATAGTAGAGCCAAGTTATGACATCCAGAGGACAATTTACGTTTCTATCTCGGCACCTTTATTTTTAAAATTTTCACCATAAACCTTCGCCGAAATCAAGAGGAAATAATATATAACTTAATGCGGCACGAAGTAAATCATGATCGAACTTAAATGGCTTTCGGGGAAACTTGTTCGAACTTCAGTGAAAAAGTTGTTCGCAAACAGTCACCTCCAATAGAAGTTAAAAAGGATTTATCCCAGGTGTCTTCATTAGAAATAGTTCATTGTCATAATTCAAGAGAAATTTTTTTTCGCGGAAATATTGATTTATTTATTCTTATTCGATATTCGAGCTCCGTTGCAAAACGAGAGCGACTAGCTGTCTACGAAAGATATGGAAACTTATTGAATTTCTGTCATGAACTTGCGTTCTCGACGTTTCTTTCTAATATCAAAGTTCGAAATATTCACTGGATGTGATGTGTGAAACGGAGGGTAAATGCATTTTTACACATTTGCATATATGCCTATACATCCCAATACTTTTCTTATGCTATCAAATATTTTATGCGTGAGTTTTAAGAAACACTGTTTGCTCAAAAAGTTTTTTAAAATTAAAAAAGATAAGCAAATTTTTAAACGAAAATGACGTAGTTTGCATGGTTATTTTTGAGCATTAATTGTATTCCAGTCTTTGGTACTGTAAAACGTGGATGAATATGGGGTTATATAACTGAAAAAATAATATACGGAATTGCATGTTGTACGAATACTCTCGCAAAAAGGGCAACAACTGCAACTAAAAATATTTGTCACATATTTGGAGAATATTAAACCTTTCGACAAAGTCAAAGATGGTTCAAAAAAATTAAAATGGTGATTTGGATCTAAAAAAAAATCTTAAAGTGTAAAATAATGACGCTGCGTATAGAAATCGAATCAAAATAAACAATGACTATTCGAGAATTAACTGACAAGCTTGGATACAAAAAAATGTTGAGTTTGATGCGCCACTGCTGTAGATCGCGTAGTGTACTCCAAGTAGTAAAAATCCGCCTCGGATTAATAGACCATTTAAATAATAATAATAAGCATAGAGCCGAACTTAAATAGTCTCATTTGATCCTGTAAGGTGTGCAGTTATGTAGTGTTGGGATTTCAGGATGGGCATAGTAAATTTGGGAACCAATGGCTTAGATGAAAAATAATTTACGCATTAGAATAAGAGAAAAAAGACATTGAGGAATATTTTGCAAGAAAATCTATAAAATGATAACAGTCATTCAGTGGAGATGAGCAACGATGTATTGATGGACCTTTTTTTAGAGAAGAAAAGGAATTATTTGAACAACCTAAGCAATTTGAAACTGCGAATATGGATAAATATTTAAATATGATCCGGGATGGATTAGCTGATATCGAAGCTCAAGACCGTGATACTGAATTATCTGTGAAAGTTACAAAAGCAGAAAAAATGTTATTACATACTACGCTATGTATTTATAAAGAAAAGAAAAGGGTTAAAAGACAATTAACACTGGACCGATCCTTGAAGTAGTTCACCATAAATATATATATGTAGATTCTGTTCTGTGCAATATCTCCAATAAATAATATTTTTTTAAATGTATATAGATCTATGTTACTTTCACCTATCTTTTGAAACTAATACATATTTTTTGCTAAAAATGCTAAATTTTGTGCTTTCCTTGACTTATGCGATTTTTCGACTTACGCGAAAACCTTCGAAACTAATTAGTCGCGTAATTCGAGTACTTACTTTAGGTACATGAAGGTTTACCGATATAGAATATATGCTATTGATGTAATTAGATAATAAATATTTTTTTAATTGACTACGGCATTTTCGTCAAGAGAGTCTAATATATTTATTTATTAGCATTAAATTTATATTTTATATCTTTTGACTTAGTTTATTTTTTTTCAGAAAAAAAGATGGCCGAGCAATGAGTTTACTTTGGGGCTGGTGGCCCCTGTTTATGATTGGTAAGTGACTTATAAATATTTATTTTCTATATTTCGTCCCTACGTTAACTGCATCTGTCGGTGATCCGACACGGAAAAACGATTTAAACATTTATTTTGTATCGGACAAACGGAACGGTATTTGCGGTGGAAATGTTTGTTCATTCCAAGAAAAAGAACCTCGTCGGAGAAAGTAGGAAATTTTCTTTTTAAAGGAAAGAGTAAACAGCCGAGGTGTCTTTTTGCTACAAAGGATGGAAACCCGCAACTCCGTAAGTTTTGTGCTATCGTAGCTCTTCTTTATTTCGTTTCGTACTGGCGGTGGTGTTTACTCTCTTTTATTACTGTGTCTGGATGTGTTTGTTGGTCTTTTGTGTTGATACTGAATTTTATTGACGTAAATTTCGTTCCGTTGACTTGAAAATGTCTTCATATTTTTAAATAAATGGTAGATATAAAATCTGCCGAAACTTTTCATAATGTTTTGTTAAAAATCGATGATAAACTGTTTTATGTTTTAAAAAAAATAAATCCAAAGTCACATTAACATATAGTATTTTCTACACACGACCGTTCAAGTCGGATCGTGTGAAAAGTCTTTCTCCCCAGAGACATACACGATATCACACGTGTGGGGCTGGGAGGTTTGCCTTGTAGACAGACCGGGCTACAAGCTACAGGGTGTGTCTGGAGACACTCCCGTACACCTGTACGACTCTCCTGCGGTCCTGTACTGACCGGTTAAAATTCTGCAAACAATTGTAATACCGTTACAGCTCGGCAATGCACAATTACGGCTCCCTATATATAACATCTATGCAGTATATTTATTTATTATTAGAAAATTAATCGAGTCGGATGTATCAATATTTATTCATTATCGTTTATTTACTTATTACATACCGGGGTAAATAAAAAATAAAACACAAAGCTGTGTTTTTGATCTCAGTATAGACGGCGATGCATTCTGTCTCTTATTTTATTTAATCTCCTAGAAAGGATGTGTACAGAGAGAATGACTGGATTTTACAAGATAGAATTTCCTTAATGTATTCCATTGTATAAATCTGTATTTTCGTAAAGGATTTTCATGTTTTATACATAAATTCGGAATAAACATTGATTTATGCGAGGGTCTTTATTTTTATTATGTCACTACCGCAATTTGATTTTAAATCCACCGTTCGTTGTATGAAAGTTTTTTCTGAAACATTTCAAGTGCTCGAATTAAATTCCATTCTTCAAATATTTAATACGAAATTATAGCAGAATTCTTTCCGATGTATGTACACGATGGAAATAGTTACGTTATAAATGTCAACGCTTTTGACATTCTGGGAGCGTACATCTACGTCTGCGAATTTCATAAATCGCTCGTATATGTACATATTTGCGACAAAGGCCGGCATTAGCCTGGAATTAGTCCGACTAGGAGTTTGGACGGGTCAAAAGTTTTGTTGTCCAATGTCACACAAGTCTCGGGATACTAATATGTCGCAGAAACAAAGATGATATCACAAGAATTTCCCGGGACGTATGCAAAATTAATTTTACTTTTGTTTCATAAATTCAAAGAGACCCCCGGAGTTAGTCGATTAATCCTCAAGTTCATTAATTGAAATGGCCAAGGGTCCCCCCTTTATGTACGGAACATAGTTTTGACGATAATCCATATTACGCGGCGCAAACAAGACTCCGACCCGGGCGTAATTTAAATTAAGAGTCGTCTGGGAAAATAAAGGTTAACAACAAATTGTTGATGTTTGTTATTGCCGGCATACCGTTTTACTTAATTAATTTATGTCGATCTTAGTTATAGACCGTTTGTCGATGTTGACGATATTTAACATTATTTATTGAATAAAAAATAAGTCCTATGAAATCGCAATGGAAATCTTTTTAAGTATGTGAATAGAGATCTATCTGTATGAAATATTAACTAATCAATATGTTAAAAATCATTATAATAATGGAAGTTTGTGTCAAGTGAGTAATTAATTCGCAGTCATCATGCGTCCTTCGAGCAGAGTGAAGTTTTATTTTTTTAATGAGGCTTGAAATTTGGTGACTTGATGTTTATTTACTTGACAAGTTAGCGTCTCACCGGTGGGTCAGGATATTTTTTTTTGTAAAAAATATTGTACTATTTACATATATTATGTACAATATATAAAAACACTATATATGCAATTTATATTATTTCTAAAACATTTCGCACTGGCAGCTAAGTACAGTAAGCCCTCCTATCAATTTAATTTCTTTATTTTTATATTTATATTCATATCTAAAAATAAGATATACTACTGACGAAAAATATTGATGAAATGGTTTCGTTAAATTACAAAAAAAAACAAATTTTGTATGAATGCCTGGTCTTCTATAAGGCGGGTTTCTATAGCGTGGTCGCTATCACGGGGCTATAGAAGGGTTAACTGTTTTTAGGTTTTTTATTGGCCATTAATTATTTATATCTTGGATTTCGCGTAGTTTTTATAAGACAACACAACATGCTACACTGCGCGTAAAATCATTGCAGGATGTGTAGGATGTGAAGTTCGTTGGATATGTAAATTATACGATCTTGTTCTGTTCCTTGATTTGTGTGTTAATAAACCACAAGCCACTCCTAGCTGAAAACAGAGATTCAATTTGTTATTACAATAAATGATCTCTAATTATACAAGGATATTATGTTAAATATCATTAAACGAGTAAGAGTTTTCTTGGAGGACTATGGTCTCATTTATTATTTTGTTTAATACATAATCACAACCTCCTTTAGCGCTTATTTAAGGTTACATTTATGTATAGCTCGTCGTGTAGTCTCCATTAATTTTAACAGTTTGTAAATTTTTAAATTTTGAACTAAGTGCTAGTTCTTTAAATTCTTTATTGCTATTATCATATGAAACAGTTGGATTTTATTGATATCTTCATTATCTATGATCTCGAATTACATTTTTGAGATTAATATAAAATGATTACTTAAACCATGCCCTAAAATATCCAATAACATTGCAAAAATATTGCTTAAAATAATTAGTTATATAGTTTTTATTTAATTTTAGTACTAGAAATGTATACGTTTATATACATTGTAAATTTATGATGCACAACTTATCGAAAACCAATACTGGCATAGAATGCTAATGGATTCTGTCCGGGTTGGAAATAAATTTCTATAAATGTCGAATAATAATTAAAGGAGCAGAAATGGAGATTGAATCGGATGAGAGTGGCGGTAGCATCAGGAATATATAATTAAGAAATGAAAGGCTTTGCTGGGTAATGTTTAATTTGAATTTCACGAAATCAATACAATAAAGCGTATTCAAATGTATGCGAAATTAATTAAAAAAAGGAATACACGCATTATTATTTACAGCAAGTTTCAAGAGCGCGGGGGGGAGGTATAAAGGAATTATTACAAGGGTTCGCATTCTTGTTTCCGGTCCCGGCCCCACCCATTTCGCACATATATTTTGATTACTCAAGTTTACGCGGATGAGTTTAAATTCATTTAGGTGCACATTATATAATACAGACGTGGGGAAACGTGTTAAATATAGCAATTAATTTACACAATTATGTGTTTTTCATGGTGATTTCGGGTCGAAGCGGGAGCAATTATTGCGCGCGGGAAAACGTTGATCCGGCGGTGTTACTATGAATTCGGCGAATTTCTAATTGTATTTATCGTTTTCAATTCAAACGAAAATATATTTCTTGCTCGATTCGGCATAAAGTTTGTGTTTGCTCGAACAAGTTAAGATAACTCGGTTCGTTCTACATTTCATACGCGTCGCGTTGCAGCTGCAAGTTCTTTACGTCCGTCGCAGCTTGTGATGTATTCAAATTTCATTGATATTGTACCGGGGTTTTCCTATATCCGGATATATGGGTTACAGCCGGGAAATATCACCAAGATGGAAAAACATTCTCGGGGCAACAGAGCGTGTAATTTAAACTGATACCTGCCGGCGGCACACCCTGTACACGTGGATGGCTTTTATTTTGGGAGGATATTAAAAAAAATACTTTAATAAAAACGGGGTGGGTTATAAAATTATAATGTATCGATAGAAACTTGGAAGATTAGTATGTTTTACAGGCGTTTTATGTTATCGTCGTTTTAGATCCCCCATGAAAGAGCGTTAGATTACACATATATTGACATGCTATTAAATATTAAATTTTCATAATATACGTATATATGTGTATATTCATACCAATGACATTTTATCCCGAACACGTATGTGCAGGCATTAATTCATCATTTCAGCTTACCAATATAATATGGGATTAATTAATATAGGGAATTATGTATCAAGTTTACAACTAAACTGCCTGTATCTACATATGTATATATTTACATATAATTCCCGGTGATTATATACAGTCCTAAGACGATTAAACCAAATTTAATTAAATAAAATATCCCATAGGTATTGGTGATTACATTGTAATCCCGCGTTTGACATCATATCTGTTATGTACTTTATACGTTGATGTTTATATCTAAAATTGCATTTCCTAGAAATTTAAATACCTCCAGTTGCACAAAACACAAATGAATAGATGGATTTGCGGGAGCGTCACATAATGAAATCTGAGAATCGTGAATAAATATAGATATTTTCACTGCATTCGAATGGAATATGTAACGTGCTTTTTAGTGGCGATAAAAGGCGAAGATGCAGAGTTCATCCTGGTCGCCATTGCCAATTTTTATTTAACTTCAATCCAATATTGCCGTCAGAGAAAATAAATTGGTTTCTCGTTCGATAAAAATAATGATATTTTACCCCGACTGGAAAATTTCTAAGCTCGTATGACATTTGATACGTATTAATTTTTCAATTGGAAGCTACACCTGATACGGGATTACCTCGATAAATTCGATTAAAACTTTTCATAACCCAGAATTCATCGCATGCGTTATTGAATATATTGTGAATTAATACAGTCATTGCCAATAAAAACGTTATAAGATATCCATTCGCGTATTTATTATTTAACATGCTTTTGCAGAATTTCTAATACTTATTTTAATTTACGTTAGAAAAATTGACATATAGTATATTTTCGTGTTGTCTGAATATTAAAAAATCGATTCAAAAAATTCTCAAGTTAAGAACGATTTTCAGAGATAATAGTTATATAATATAGCATATATAGCATCTTCTGTTGTTGGATTTGCATGGATTTAGCTTATCACTTCGTCATCAGAAAGTTTCCGCGGATATGACATTAAAGTCATGATCCATATAATTATGCATGGGGTTCATCAGTCAATGACATTGTGATCCATAATAAATTTCACATTTTTATTCCTTATCGATTCCAATTTTGCGAAAACAATTATTGTCACAATGACTAAGTTTTAATTTTTACCCATTCATTATCAGTGTAATGCATTTAATCTAAAATAAATATGTTTAACCTTTTAACTGATTATATCAATGATTTTATATTATTTTTTCATTAAGATTTATTGAAATTTTAAATATTTCATATGGGGATATAAAAATGTAAAATCAAGTATTTAAAGTATTAAAATGATACGAGTAGAAGTTGTACACAAATGGCGAGAAAACGTGAATACCGAGCACATAAAGATGGTTTCCACTGTATAATAATATGGGGATCCGTATTTTAACATTATTTTAGGTACAATTAACTCAATTAAACTTTAAAATATTCTGGAACAAAAGGTTTTATATATTTTAGCAATTACCCTAATATGCGATGAAACACATTTTCATTGATGTTCTTACGCTATATTCAACAGTTTTTAGTGCTATGCTATAAAAATGGTATAAATCAAACACATCAAACACCTATTGTCAATTATTAAAAAAAATACGCGGAGCATTGAAAAAATCAAAGAATTTATTGCAGTGGAAATAAATTTTAATATAAATCCATTTCTGGTGTTTAGTGAGATAAAATATCTCAAACCAAATAATGCGTGAGGGCGTATTACGCCCATAAATCCTTCTGTTGCACTTTTATAATGGTATTTATTAGGATCAGATTTTTTTTGCTGCTTTTTTTTATAGTATTAAATAAGGGCTTTATAAAAAAAATCGTTTTAAAACGAAATTATTCCCAAATTTTGTAATCATTTTTATCACCATATAACATTACTGATATTCCATATATTAATTAAATTTTGCGTTGTGAATTACTTTATATATTTCTTCTGAAATTCGACGCCGTGGATTCTGCAGACGTAGTTCTTTCTTGTAGTCGACAACGCGTGCCCCGGCATAATTTAACCCTCTAATCAACCCCTATTTATCACGTAAGGCCTTTCTCTCCTCTGCCCACTTCTCGGTCCAACAATGGACCCGTCCCTTCTTTCGTCTACTTTAATTGTAATTACATTCAAATGAAAAATGCTGCGTCGGCGAGGTGCAACTAAAAAAAAAGAAGAGATTGGATTATCTTCGGGAAATTCTAGGAATTTTGCGCTATGTGCACGTTCGCTGAATGTTTCATATTATAATCCATTTACCAATTCTCACTTCGCAATATCCCCGTTTTTATTGGAGCCAATTTTGTTCTCCTTTCCATTTCAGAGTCCTTTATCTGGCAAACTTCCGGACCGGAAGTCCCACAGTTACGATATTATCAAATGGACTTACACGTTATGATGGTATCGTGTATAACGCCCGCTGTGGTAAGCCCGCGATTATCCAATATTACATATCCCACGGGAGTTGGTGTCATGTTAAAGTAACAATAATTCAACGTAGTGTTTATATTTTATGATTAGATTAGTATTAAATAATCAGCAATTTGTGCCAACACCACAACCAGACCGAATGGAGGTCAACCTCTGGGGCAGCTACTGCACAGCCACCCCATGGAGAAAGCGCGCGTGTAATTTCTCCATTCATGGGGACATTAAGGCGCCCGATGGGACTGCTAATCTGGATCACGTGCCAAATGTTTAAGACGTCTGTTGCCACATAAAGAGGTGACTGGCCAATGGCTGCACTGCTCTGTGGATTCACGATAGTATTATTATAATGGCAATGCCTTCTGTGAGACTTTCATTTGGTTACAGCACCGAACCTTAACAAAAACTGTTAATTAGGAAATGAAACTAAATAATTCAATTAAAATAATTTTCCTTTCGTGTGTATAAATATTTTAGGAGCATAAAAAGGAAATCATGTCAATTGAATGAACGATGAATGCTGTAAAAGCGTCTTAAAAAATCTTTTTTTTTTTGTAATCGTGGATGGAATAAATCTTATCATAAGACGCACGTGATATATTTATTTAAAATATGGAAATACCGGAAACGTATCAGAATATTAATAATTTAGATTTATATTAGGTTGAATTATAAATAACTTTATAATAATTTACAAAATTATATTAATCTATTATGTATTCACCACTGTTAAATATAACCTTCTCCCATTTTATTGGCAAATTATTGATCCCCTCCTCATAAAATTTGGTGGGTTTGAACTGAAAGAAGTAAACTCCCTTGTCGTTTGACGTAGATTTTGTTCCAATATGGAATTTAAAATGTCATAGAAGTAGAAAAGGCGATCGGCCCTAGGTCCATCTTTCAAAGACTAATCTCCGTTACGAAATTTCATAAACCAATGTCGCTCTAGCACTAGTGCCTTGTTTGAATTCCCAAAATATCTTGTGTATCTTAATATGCACTTTTTGATTCTCTATCCTAAGAGTTTGGAATAACACAACTGTAACGTCCACCACACTAAATAGTTGTCGAATAACTGACAAGCCACTTATCTATCTAGTGAAAACAAAAATCCCCATGTCGGGTGACTCACTTCAAGTATATCCAAACAATAGAAACTGTACCTAAAGTTATTTATGACTCAACCTAATTTATTCACAGTTTCATTATTCAGTTTACAAATTATTATATTGATATAGTGTTTTAGGTATTGGAAAAGTTATGTTAGAATGTATCATTCAATTAGAGCATCGTCATAATTTTAATTATTAGTAAAAACATATATTTTAATGTATAAAATACGGAAACAATCCAGACGACTGATTGATTCATTTCCGCGCCGACGCTTCTCTGCCTCATTTCCATCGCTGATTTGATGGCGCAGGCAAATCTATGATGGCCTAACGTATTTAGGACAACGTTATCACCGCTTGATTGAACCATTCTTAACACCGATTATAGTATCAAACAATGCAATATTTATTTAAATTATTTGTCGAATGTAATATTAATGCGATCGTATTGAAATTCGTAACAAGCATAGTCCTCGGAATGGCCGAGTCGCGCATGCAAATCGAACGAGACGGTTTGTAGGCCCAAAAAATTTTCTTCATCGCAAAATCCAAGCATCCACTTAGTGCCAAGTTTTTGCGCTTCCCTGGTGATTCTCACGGATATAAGCGTCAACGTGAGCTGCAAACAAAGCGGATCCCGGCCATGTTATTCCCGGGCACGTGCGCCTGTAATCACCAGTCGGGACCCTCCTGATGGAGAACACATTCGCCCCCTGGACAAAACGAGGAGACACCTAAATTATTTCACCTTGAAATACGTCACTGCCGGCAGACGGATACGGCCTGTGGGATGCCATTTCGCTTCCCGCAAGCAGTATCTGCAAATAGGAAATTGTTTTTTTCCCGCATAATAGCAAGTCTAAAGATTAAAAAAAAAGCTTTACCTATAGTTTGTTATTGCGTTAATAATAATATAAACATTGTTTCTTCTACATTTTGCATTAATGCGTTGTGTTCACCGGTACGAGTGAATTATTAACGAAGATCTGATCGAATGTGATTCTGTATATCAGTGAGCTAAGAATAGTAAATTTAAATTTAAAAAAATATTTTTTTTATTGGATTTAAACTTTCACTTAAACACTCACTAATTTTGTATGAACTTCAAACCTAGTGTTTTGAAGTCCGAGTGTTAATGAGTTTATATTATACAATTTTGTGAAAGTATTCAAGTTTTGGAAAAATCACGAGGCGTTGACCATATGTCTACGTAAAATGTTGAATTTTGATCATAACGTCTGGCGAGACAGAACTTTAGATAGAGGAGGCTTAAATGAGTTAGAATTTAAAAATCTTAGTTAATTCAATACGATTTATATCAGGGGCAGCTCGTACTTGGGGCCAAACGGGGCACTACCCCACACATATTTTTCATAAAAAATATAATTAGCTGAAATATGCGATCAGAACCGTATTCGTATGTGTTTAGGCATTCTTGTATCCGTGATCGACGTGATCGCCAGCTTTTACGCGAATTAGTGTTGTTGTGTAGCTAGATAGTAGATCAAAGAGAAAAGTTCCGTATTACCATATACAGAAGGCCGCTTCTCATTTTTTGCGTTAAGCTCTGTTTGGGGCAGACCTGTATATGTCCCGCTGGTCTATATATTCTACTCGATTCGAAAAATGACACCGTCACCGTTTTTCGACTATATTTTCCTTTTCTCTTTTCTGGAATTTGAATATCACCATCAACTGATTGATAAAAATCTTTTAAAGTTTCCATAATTCGATAGATTGCCGATTTACTCACTTTGAGGACAAGAGTTCAAATAAATAAATAAATATTAATAAAAACGATTTACATATGATTTTGTAAAAAATGCATAATTTTATATTAAAAGTTTTGTTTATTTAATTTTTATATATTGATAAAAAATATTTTTATTTAATTTCGCGATGAAAAAAATTGATAATTCTGATTATTTTCTTGGTTATCGACCTCCCTGTACTAAAATGATGTACAGTTCATCTTTTTTTGAAAAAAAGATGGGGGGCACTTCAACTTTATTTTTTAATAAGGTTGAAGTGCCCATCTCCTCAGCTGTTTTTAAAGTCACGAGCCGTCCCTCATTTATGTAATCATATTTGCGTTAACGAGCAGGCATTAAAAATATAAATGATTAATTTAAAATATGTACATACATAGTATGTATATTGATATCTTATTCTATGACGAATCTCACTAATTTTTTTGATTGTAACCATTTTTGATGGCTTGATTTTTGATATATTCTCTCACTTTATCACTGCATCTCGCAACACTCGTCAAGGATATTACAGTGAAGCCCGTCACGATTTTGACTTGAGCTCGTGTGTAGCTCTTCTCTGTAGCTTTACACATAGATAACGGTAACATACATCTCAAAGCTCATATTTCTCCTAAAGGATATACTATGAATTGAATATTAAAGTATTGCGTGCTACGCTTTCATTTTTGAAGAAAAGAAAAGGGTTAAACTACAATTAACACTGGACCGATATTTGAAGAAGTCCGCCCATAAATATACGTATGTAGATTTTGTTATGTGCAATATGTCCAATAAATATGTGCAAAAAAATATATTTTCTTGAGTGTATATATACTTTTACCTCTGTTTTGGATCTAAATCATATTTTTCTCCAAAAATGCTAAATGTTGTACTTTCCTCGACTTATGCGATTTTTCGACTTACGCGAAAACCCTTTAATTAATCGCGTAATTCGAGGACTTACTGTATTGGAGATCGATAAATTTTATTATATATTTTACAGGAGTGATTGTTTTTTCTGCTTCCAAAAAATGAATGATGTAAATGTAAACTTAGATTAGTATATATACTCTGATTGAAGGATCTCCACCCTCACTTAAAACAACCTGTAGATACGATTCTCATTCAAGTGATTTGTTTCAAAGGTTGTACGTGTTCTTTCAAGGTTTGATAGTTTCACGTGCTTAAAATCAATGTGACTTCTTTCTCCGTTTCCAACTCCCCTAAGTCCGAATTCCTTCGGCCGAAGCTCACATGTAAGCAAACACACACATACACACACATACTGACGCAACACGTGCAACAAACTGCTCGTAAAAGTTAGGCGATCCATTGAGTTCAGGGCCCCACCTTCCCAATGGCGTCCATTTGCCGAAATCAACTCGTATTTAGACCATAAAACTTTATGGAATAAATCTGTCCGCCGCAAAACCAGTCCCGCGCTTATTTACTCTCACCAAGGGAACATCGCGGATACATAAAATAAATTACGAAACATTTAAATGTTTACGGAACATTCCGACGATGCCTTCCGAATCGTTAAGCAAAACGTTTGCTGACCTTTTTTTTTGCTAATTTCGGTTTTCTCTCCGAGTTTCCCATTTCGTCTCGCTGAGACATTTCAAGGGTCGATGTTGCGAATTGCTCAATGTTTTTTGCGCGCGTTAAAACTATACCCCTTTCGCAGATTAGATGGATTGAGTTCGATCCGCTTGATTGGAACAGGTGTTGCTGTCGGCCCGAATGAAGGATTGATTCAGCGAAATGATAATAATACTAATGAATACAGTATGTATTTTGCACACACGCGCAAAATTTAATTTTATCATTAATAATTTGAACGTAGAGCAAAACCGGCGTTTGCTATGTGTGCGCTTTAATTAGCAGTTTTTCAATTAAAGTTTCTGAAATGCACGTTTGAAACGAAGTTTCCAAGTGTTTTAGTTAAACTTTGTCAACGTGCACCAGGCTAAATGTTTACACATGCAAAGGGCTAATTTAATTTTTCATTTAAGGGTATGTTTACTAAGTGAAACTGATTTTTTAAATTATTATTTAATTTTCCTAACACTAGTTATATTCTATACATGGAGGAGTTTGTAAAGTCTTATACGAGCATAGATATACTGTTGTATATTTTTCCAATTAATCCATATCTGGTCGTAAACGATGAATAGAGCAGATTAAGAAAAGGACAAACTTTTAATTAACGAGGACGAAACGGAGCGTTCTGCTTCGAAACTGGGTTGGGGCGAGCTTTCAGCGCCATCTTCAATTGTGCGACGAAGATGAGACCAGAGATATGGGTCGAGTGGACCAAAACCCGCTAGCTCCATTCTTTCACGTCGAGAAAGAGAGAGGGCCATCGCCTTGCCGGAGGTACAAGCCGACGAAATGGAGATTCTAAAGAGAGTAAAAAAATCCACTAAGCGAACGGAAGATGAAATAGAATTCTTCGATTTCGTTTCTCGTTATGAACTCCATTCAATTGACCTTTTTCGAGATATTTTACGGATATCAATGGCGTTCGGTTCGAGTGACTCGAATCACTCGTACAACTTAGTGCTCTCTGAATAAATTGATAAAATTAATCATATTTTTGCACACGAGTGAACATCCCCGAAAGCGATCTTAGCAAGATGTTCGCAAAATAATAAAAAAAGCGTATTTGATTGAGATTGGCTAAAGAAGCATTTTAAAATTAATAATAATTGTGTAAATAATCTCATTATAATCGCATTCTAGTTTAACATTTATTTCTGGATTATTTTAGAGTTATAGAGTATTAGATGATTTGTGATAAAATATCAAATGATTACCGATTTTGAGTATGAATAATGCCGTTCAGTATTCAACTTTTTTTTTTGTTTAAACACGGGATTTTCCCTGGTAGATTTACTGTCGTTTTTTAAAGTGACTCAACTTTTTTTCTAAGTAAGATGGATTACTTTACGTAAAACCTAAAAATTTATGAGGAACGCCCATACACTGCCAGTGCGAACCGAGATTGGCTCATTTAGATTTATATAAGAAGATTTTTCATGTTTCGCCCCGTGCTTCGTTATAAGTATGAAAAATTTACAAACACATGTATATGAACATTATATAAGTATATTAATCTTGTTACGCAAGATTCATATACTTTGTTCATAAGCGAGAGAAACGTTATATCACTGTTAAAATAAACTTTGTAAAATAATATTCGCAATAATAATATGTAAGCTTGGGATGAATGTAATAATATTTAGGTAAGACCTATCAATATTGTAATTGAAGGTAAATATAGACTTTATATGTTTTATTATGGACCATTGATTTTGCTAGTACGTTTTTTCTATTACGAGATTAAACGTTTTCCTCGAATGCCATTTAGCATGTCAAAATAAGGGTTTTCTTTTTCACTCAACCATCAAGTACACCATCGTCCTTTTAAATATTGCTCGGAACAGGAAAAAAATAAATCATTATTCATAGCCGAGCTACAATTTGACATTCGAGCAAAAGTATCTTGCCGTATATATTTTTTTCACCCAGCGTAAGACTAGGTACTTACTACTAATGATTAATGGCTTCTGCTGGTACTTTTCATAAAGATACACAGTATCGTTCATTCGGCAAATACGCCTCCGTTATTATTAAATAAAGGTATAAAAAAAGATTCTTGAAACTTTTTTCATTATTTCGATATTCGCTACGAATCGTGGAAGCAGTCAGGGGTAAACAAAGGTTCGATGTATCTCATATTGGAAAGAATGTACTGGTTTGGTACGAATTTTCATCGTAGAATAAATTTCATTATTATTTGGCAGTTTGACGCTTCAATGGTTTAACACAGATTTTCTTAATATTTTTGACGCGCCCTAATTCAAAGAGACATTTATATAACTACTAAATATTCCGATATTATTTATGTATGTAAAAAGATTTTTTTACAATACTCTCTAATAAATGTGGGTTAAATTTCGACGACGACCTTTCATCGCGAATATTAAATTATCAATTATTTTCGTAATAAAATTCATTCGTTCTCATTTTTCGCAGAATCGAGCGGAGTGTCTTTGCGCAAAATTCGCATTTTGAATGAAAACAGAAAATTCAATTAGTATTCTCTGTCTCTGCTCCCGGTTTAATAAAATTTTGGAAAGGGGTGGCAATATGAAATAAGTCTAAAGCACATTTTTTAAAAATATATCAATGGTTTTATTTATTGCTGTAAAAGATTGAATAAGCCACAGCGTCACTAAATCGACGCAGTAAAATTTCTAAAGCCCTACGGCAAGATTTATGCCGCTCCATCTTGTTACGGCGACCCTTTAAAATACGCGATATTTCCCCGCACCAAACAAATAATTCCTGCATAATTCTGTATAAATAGGTCGACAGGGCTTTTAATAAATTGATGGATATTTAATGGCGCGGGTTTCGCGCTTGAATTTGATTCTGCGTTGATATCTCCGAATTATTATTGTATATTTTTAAATATAGAACGTACTATGGGCATAAATTTTCCAAGATTTTAAACGCCCAAATCATTTTTATATGCTTTAAATCTGCCATCTATTTTGGGAGCACAATAGAGCTAATAAATTTTCATTGCGAATTTAATGATCGCGCTGTTGCGATGAGTATTTTCGAAGTGTTATCAACGCGACAACCTCTTTTATAGTGGGATTTACAACGTTAAAGTAATGTATGCCGACGTCATATTACAGGGCGATAAGCTTGTTTATTATCTAGTTACATGACGATAATGCAAATGGCGAATAATTAACTGGCTAATAAAACTTGACCTCTGCGCATGATAATGTATATAAAAATGTTTGCTAATATTTTACATATATTGTAAGCTTCAAACGCTTTCCGTAATTATTAAAAAACCTTCACGCATTGCCATCATTTATTAATTTTAGTTTTATTTTAAGCATTTTCTTGGAAAAAACGAGATAAACCTGTGAAATATACAAGGATCAACTGTATACACTCAACTCTTTTTTTTATCCGGATATTTTAAAATGATTTACAATAACATTACAAAAATATAAAAAGAATAAATACTATAGTTTTACAATAATTATTTGTTCTGTTATTGACGCAACAGGATTTCATTTTAAGTCATAATAGCCACTGACCAATGGCTGTTTTAATTCAAGAGTATAGAACACTATTTTCTCACTTATGATCCCAATCTAGAAAAAATGAATTAACAACTGTTGAAACAAATAACACGGAAGTGGATGACAGATTTCCTACTAATAAGAAATTTAACAACACGGGACAGTAATAACAGACAAAAAAGTTCATTAAATATGAAAACAGATTAGACGTGTCTTCAGTATTTTTTTTTAACATTTTTTATATGATTTTCTATACCATAATGATGTCAATCCTTAATTTATTATATATTTAAAAAATCGAATATCAACCCAACACATATTTAATTATTTCAATAGAAAAATATTAATAATTAATCACAATAGATTCGAGTTATGAAATAAGTTTTCAGTGCTCAAAAGGGTGAGACAAGTCTATATTCTATCCTCTGAACTATTTAAATTATACGGGGAGCACATTATGAGAAAAGTCTTTAAAAATTGGAATAGGAAATTCAAAATAATGGGAAAACAAATTTCCAATTTAAGATATGTCGCAGATGTCGCATTGATAACCCACCAGCGAAGAAGAAAGGCCGAACTACTTGAACGATAATTCCAAAATCAAATTGATGATAATCGATAGAAGCAATCAGCTATTCCGATCTGCCAATGTTCCGGATTTTGAGAGGTTCGAAGAATTTCTCTTTCTCTGATCTTTAATTCCGTCAGAAACATGAACGCGAATTGTGGTGGTTAAAAATGCAATGTCAAAGTTATGTCCAAAAAACAAAAAATGTTTGAATCAAGAATTTGAATGTAGAATCTGACATTCTCCTTATTTTAACATACAGCGTGGAACTTAACGCCTTCAAAATATTGTCCTGGTGAGAAAAAGATAACAGACTTTGGATTATATGTCTCAAAAGGATTCTTCCTGAATCTAAGCGATAACAATATTCGTTCATGATATATAATATTTTTATTAAAAATAAAATATTCTCAGAGAAAATGTTTATATAATAATTCGGTTTTCCAATGGTTTGTTTCTTGGCGTAGAATTTCTGAGCCAATAACACAAGTATCGCCGTGAGACCAACAATTCCCAAGCCTCCTCATGCAACTATCAAACCGTGTAACAAAGCCATTTGGTTCACAGAACCCCCGCAAAGGGAACCGAGAATAAACGTACAACTTCAGAGGCTGAATTTAGTCTTGCACACATGTAATTAGGGAGCACTCGCGATGGTGGCGCTGGGAAAGAGACGCATTACAAAGACTCGAAACAAAAGGCCCTAATTTCGGGCCCTAATCGCGCCACATGAAAGCGGCGATTAAGATACGGAGAAAACAGCGAAATTTTCATCTTTATGACATATTTTATTTATTACGCTACATGGGCGTGGGGGGGGGGTCGCTGTTCCCGAAGGAGTCTCGAAAAGAACCGAGAAAGTTTAATTGCCTGGCAGGAACATAATTTTCCCGT
Source organism: Philopotamus ludificatus (assembly GCA_022495035.1). Taxonomy (NCBI): domain Eukaryota; kingdom Metazoa; phylum Arthropoda; class Insecta; order Trichoptera; family Philopotamidae; genus Philopotamus; species Philopotamus ludificatus. The sequence goes on along the minus strand of JAGXCT010037095.1, from coordinate 51,011 downwards.
CGATTAATCAAAAATTGGTCGGACCAGCCAGCCACCTGGCGGTGCGGTATCGCACTTGCACGTGAGCACATTGCTTACGCGCGACCTGTCACACGGCGATTACTTCCGGTTCATTGAAGGTCTATGTATGTCAACACATACGGAAGTCAATGCCTTTGACGTTATTAAGCTGGATTTGAACGAACCGTCCTTGGCCCGAAACATTGACGGGACGCGTAAAATTACTCGTAGAACGGGTTCATTCGGTTATTCGGGAAAAACGCTTCCAGTTAATAATCGGGTTTATTTAACAATAATAAAATATACTTTGTCAATCAAATTTATAACGTCTGTTCCCATTGGAATGGCAATTTATTTATTATCTCTTTAAAAAAATTGAAAAATTGAATGAAAAATGTTATCGACTGATATGTTCACTTCATCAAAATGAAATATTTTATCGTTTTTGCATTTTGTAAACTTTCAAAGAGATAAATTTCAGATGAAAACAGTTTTGGAGAGTAAAGGGAATGTGAATGAGCCGACAACGAAAGCTCCATATTTTTTTCTATACCGTATCCCCGCTTTATTGCCTTGAAATATAATGTTTATTCGATTTACAAGAGTTGCTTATTTTTAACGCTTATAGTTGTAAATGATACAAGTGTTGTTAGCTGCATTTTTTTCTAATTCCAACAGTTTATGATTGATAAATCAATAATTTTGCGTCCGTGTAAAAATCAGGATAAAACTTTTTTCGGCTAAAATATTTACATCCTCTTTTATTTTTCAGTGATTTTCTTAAAAACTAATTTTAATTTGATTTAGAAGATTTATTGTAACATTCTCAAGAAATAATATCTTTAAAACGTCTAAAAGCCATTATATATATATATTTTCGCTCTTAAACTATTATTTTAACGCTTTTAATGAAATGTTGTTTTCATTCATTTTCGAGATTAGGAAGAAGCCAAATATGAAGATTGAAACATCATAACGGTATCGTTTTTGTGCAAATTTTTTTTTCCATTTTATTCACAAGTAGAAAATCACTGAGCACACAAACACTTGAAACATTATTTTGGACAACAATATTTATTTTATACAGTGAGGAGCTGTTATCATATTTTTTAATATTTTTATATTTTATATTTAAAATTATACATGAGCGATATATGCTTTATTTTATTTTTAATCTTTCGTAGCACTTTCAAATATTTTACTCACGAGCCCCTACTGCTTGTATATGACACGATTGATAATTTTGAATATTAATTATTTAATTATCGCGATCGCAGTTTGCATCTCTCTGGCCAGATATCGGGTTTATTTCCAATAAATAGTTCGTTAGATTTCCGATGGCATCGTTGGTAATTCAAATTAATCATCGTCGTATAAATTTGTTCTTAATTAAAGTCGGCAATGAACGCTTAAAATTCGACCATCGTTAAAGTTGATAGCCCTTCGCTACGTAATGAAACATTCGGCGGACCCCGATTATTACGATTCGCATTGAAATATTCGGAAGCGGCACTTCACGGTCGCCATTGTTTTCTCAGGGGGGCAACTTTTTTATTAAGAACAAATTTAATAACGCCAGAGCGATCCTACGTGAAATTAAAGCTAATGGAGCGCAGTTGACCGCGCCGACTGCTTGCAGCCGAAGAAGAGCCGACGAAGCTCCGTCTTGGGGTTAGCTTTTACGATCGGCTGAACCTACATTACATCACCGGAAGTACGTGCCAATCGATACGAATCCATCATCCGGGAGAAGGCGCCAGGGACCAAGAAAAGATTATTCAAAGCGCCATCGTAAAATGCGCGATTTCCTCTATCGGCCGGTTATCGATGACTATGTAATTACGCGGGCGATAAATCGTGCCAATAACAATGTGCGAAATGTAAATGGCAGATACAAAGTTACAATGTTGAATTGTAGCGATTGAATACCGCGTATAGAAGTTCGTGTTATAGTTGAATACAATGAATAATTAATTTAAAAATATTTAATATTAAATTAAAGTTAAAGATGTCTATGTATAATTAACAACTGAAATCAGACAAATTGACATATTATTCTTCAATTTATAAAAGCAAATTAATTCCAATCCTTATAATATTGAATATTTAATATCAATACTCGTCAAATCATTATCTAAAATTAACCTAATTTTTCATATTTGATTTATTTGGGTATAAACTATTCTTGCCTCTACAGCGCTGAAAAAAAATATCAGCTTGCAGAGTAAATATAGGTTTTTCCAAAAATAATACCAGAAGACTGGAATTAAAATAATATTAGAAGCTTTGATGGAACGGCTGCCATTTGGTCCATCGCTAGATGGGTCGCCACATGAACAAAGGAGACCTCTGAATTTCAAAAAAGGACAAAAGATTTCACTTTGGTCCGACGCTTTGTTGCGTAATGGCGCCATCCTCCTCTTCAGCGAGGGCATTGTCGTCCGAAAGAATTACGCCGTTTCATGACCAATCGGACACAATGGTTTTAATCATCGGCTTTTTAATTTTATAATATCATTTTTGTTTTCTGGCACAGATGCGTCTAGTATAAATACTCGTTTCGTCGGCTGACATCTTATTAAGAATGATATAGTAGCCTCGCCGTTCTCACGGTGCCAGTATATTACATTTTTTGCTCCTCTCGCGACTTATTCTCTGTTGTAACATGAAAATAAATTGAAGACGGGGATAAGCCCGGCTTGAGGACACACATCGTCAAAAATGTTTTATATAATTTCTAGATGAAACAAATAATGTTGCATATTTATTCACGTGCCGAATAAGAAGTCATACTATGAGGAAATTCAAGTTGGAAACTTGACAAGCGTCTTTGGACTTGCACACCTTTGTTGCCGTGCGCCGCATTGTACGACTGTGTATTGAAGTTCATTTTGCATACCGAATAGAAAGTTTCCAACGACGCTTTGAATAATAAATAGTGTTGTAACTTCTGAAAGCAACAAGAGTGATGATATCTTTGTACTCGTTTGCGGGTCTGCTCCCGATGGAAATGCAAGGAAATAAATATAGTGTCGCTTCAGCAAACGTAGTGTAAAATTGCACATGATTGATTATTAGAAAATTAATTGTTTATTCTATTTATTTTTATTAAAATAAATATTGAAGTTACGGTGAATAAATCTTTTTTTTTTCTTACAATTAACGAAGCTTCTGAACACTCTTAAACGCTACAGAATCGAATGCTTCAGACAAATTATACGCGGTCTGAAGTATCGTTTGCTACATTCCATTGTGTACTCGAAAATGAAAGGCTTGCAATGTTTGGAAAAAAAGAAGATGACATATTTTATCTTGGCAAAGATAAGAACAATACGCGAAAATTACAGCTGTGACCATGGCATCCGAAGCAGCAATATATGACTAAATTATTCATAAAAATCCAATCATTGACACTGCGACACTAATAATTAATTAATCTTAAAAATATGTTACAGCTTTGTATATATATTAATATTCAGTAAAGCAGAAAGAAATGGGATATATTTTTATCACAAAAACTTAGAATAGTATTAATTAAAAGCTGTATATTCTGTTGTTTTTTATGATCTTCTTCCCCTAAATAATATTTTTTTAAATACTAAATTATAGTAGTTTTCTTTTTATTAAAATACGATTCCAAGTGATTTTAAACTTGTTTAACATTTCTATTTTTTTTACCTTGAAGCAAATGTTCCATCGACTAAAATGGTGATAGTTCGAAGGTGCAAGATCAGATGATCTTTCATTTTGTCCTGCGTAATTTTTCTGCCGGTGGTCTTTCATAACAATTCTGAAGAATTGGTCTTTTATTGTTTTAAAATTTATTCCCAACAATTTAAAATGGAGAACCTTTTCCAGTCAATGATGAACCAGGGGTAGACACATATAACTGATTCAATGAAACTCGTTGTATTTTTCTCTTTGTATTGGCGTAGAAGACTCAATTCACATACCGAGTAACAATCCTTCTCCGAAATGAATCGGTTTCAAACGTGGACAAACATTAAAGTAAAAAAGATGGTTATTTATTTTTACAAGATCGTTGGATACAGTTCACTCAGCACTTAAATCCTTCGTCTATTTTTTTCGGGTATTTTAAAATTATAGCCTTTTTAAAATCAAGGTCTTGTGTAAATTCCTTGCTTGTTTTGCATCGAGCATACCCAATTATCGAGTTTAAAGTATCGTCATCGATTTTAAGAGGTGTCTCTGATTTTAGTTTGTCCTTTTACCCACTTTCACCAGTTTTTAACTTTTGAATCAATCAATAGCACTGCCAAGGATTCAAGATGTCTCCAAAATATCGCAGCTGGTCTTGGTATCTTTATTTGATTTCAATCCTTTATCAAATAAAAACAGCATAAAATACTTTAAATGTGTCTCTCGAATCTCTGATCGTTGCATTTTTTACTGTGGCCAAAAAAAGCCAAAACAGAAAGATTCCAAAAAGTTCTCCAAGGCAGCCAGTGACAATCCGGTTTCAAAGTAACGCAACAAAAAATTGTCTGTTCTTTCCATTTTACCTAATATATATCATAATAACAAATTTAATTTGAGAAACGCTGAAAATAATATGATATAAAAAAACTGCTGAAGGAAATCTCGCAAAGGCCGCTGGCGCAAAATTTTGCATAAATTATTTTTTGATAAGTTTTCCCTGTCTCTTTCATTTACATTATGTATATGTATATAAGCATGAAACTGTTGATGAGCGTGCAATTAGCATTTCCCAAAATTAAAGCCCGCGGCCTCGGCGCTCCCTGCTCTTTGGAGTGCTTACTTACAATAGTTCCCTTGCTGGCCTCCACAATGGTATAGAAACAGCAGAGCCATCCCATGTCTCCGTCACAAAGAAGCAGCACGTTGGCGACTTTATCCGCTTGCTCCCCTACACTACCTGGAACATGTTCTGCTGCTTTGAGCGGGCACGTGATGAGAAAACAGCCCCGGGAACTGGCGGGCAACAGCAGGTAACTCGTGCATTTTGCACCGGGCTGTAATATTTAACTGCCCCATGAATATGTAAGTCTGCCGAATTCCCTACGTGGACCTTCCAGGGGCGCAGACGATGTGTGTACTCACACCGCGCTATGATTAATTGATGCAGTAATGATCCTTCGCAGAGATGAATGGGGGAGGACGGCGAACGTTACTAATGGCCGTATTAATTCATTGCCATAATCTGGGCAAATATTAAATTTGCGCAATCTAACCTGATGGACGATCCTATATATTTATATAACACGCACCGTGCATACATATCTTGAGAAATTATGCGGATACATGCTCGGCAAATAAACCATCTTCAACTCAATATGGTTTATCGCCATAAATTAATCAAATATTCTATGAAATTCTGTGTACGAAACTCTTCTTTTATCGTAATATGAACTGGACATTTACATGGAAAATTTCTTATATTTTCCATTAATATAAGAATTCGTAATCTGATTTAATATGAAAAAATATATACGTATGTATTTATTTTATCCCAAGATGAGATCGACCTTTATATTATTGAGTTATTATATTATACATAATTTATTTTTATACGATTTATGATTATTCAAATATGTAAACATTCTTGTATACCAGAGTTTCCCAAACCATGTACGGCGAAACACCAGTGTTTCGCGAAAACTTAGCAAGGGTTTATAAACTGCAATACATTTAAAGATCCTCTACTTCATATTGAAATGCGAGTGATGATCAATCTCCACTGTTTGTTTATGACGTCAAGTATCTAAATACAGGCGAAGGATCATCTGACTAAAAAAAATCTACAAATTTAAAAAATATTATAGATGAAGCCGTGAAAGTGATAAACTATGTAAAATCAAGACCACTTCAATCCAGATTATGTAAAATTTGAGCGATGAAGTGGGTATTGGATACAAAGCACTATTATTACATACTGAAGTGAAATGGCTATCAAGAGGAAAAGCACAATTAAGACTTTAGAACTTAGAAGTTAGTTATTAGTCTTCTGGAAGGCACAAAATAATTCGGGACAAAATTTTGTAGAAGAAATCTTTGATGTTTGTATTTACCGACATATTTTTACCAAGTGCAATGAAGTTAACTTATCATTACAAGGAAAAAGTATTGCAATTTTGAATAAAAGAAAAAAAATTGCATCTTTTAATAATTTTGACACTTGACACGCTACATGCATGTTTGAATGAATTCAATTTTAAATAGACGAAGAAGCTTTCAAAATACTTTTACCTACATACCTTGAAAACGACACTTTTGCAATATTTTTCGAAAACTAGGACGATTACTGAGTTCGAAATCCATTTACAGTGACAGCTAAACCAGTATGTTTAAGCGCAAGTGGAAATCTAATTGATCTAATTAGTGACTGTTTTTGGGCGAGTTTGGTGGAAGTGTTCCGTTAAAATTTACGGGTTTTCGAAGTGTTCCATAACAAAAAAAGTTTGGAAAACCCTGTTGTATACAATAGTTTTTTCTTGGGCCCAAAAGTTAAGAATAAAATGCATAATATGTATTTCTAAATTTATTTAATTATTATATATATTACATATATTTAATTAAATACAAGAAAATAATATATACTTATGAAGTATTCATATATGAAAAGAAAAAAAAATCTTTAATCGATTAAAGTATGTAATTCAATAATTTGTACAATTATTATATTAACGAGTGGTACAATTTTTCTTATATTATAATTATCATCCTAATTTGCAACCCAATTGCGATTTTGTTGAATAGGCACTTCTCTAGTTAACTTTCCATTTTTAATCTCTCCGACTAAGTTCGCGATCCAACATTATTCAAATGTTTTTTTTAATATTCCTGCCAGAATCTCAGATAGATTGCTATAATCATTTTTGTGATTTGAATATTTTTGTCAAAAACATATATATAATTATTTACTAATAAATCTTTTACTGTCCCAATTAAATATAATCGTGTTCCAAATAACCGAAGTTTTCAACTTAGTTCCTTTATGTAGTTTCTGTTTCTTGGGATTTGGCCTAAATAACCGGCTATCCCGATAAACCGGCGTCTAATTTAATTCTGTTGTGTTGTACATATTGCATACATATTTTTTACGTCATTATTGTACGTATAGCTAGAGTATTCACTAATTTATTTCTAGAATTCAATTTTAAATATGGAAATAAATTAAGTCATAAGTGTTCCATTTGGATACTAAAAAAATAAAGAGGGTCTAAAAGGATTTATTTAATTAAAATTAACTTCATACATTTATATAACCTATCATCCTTCACTTCGATTGACTAATTATTAGGCAACATTACGACCGGAAAGGGAAACATGAGATATGCTTATTAAATATAATATTTGCGCCTTGCTTATATATGGTCTCAAATAATACTTACATATTAATCTTTTTAATAAGAATTAAAAGGGTACTTAAACTTTCGTTGATTTTATTTGATATTTAATATTTCAAAGTAATTCCATTGATTTTATTATCTCCTTCGTCTCTTCTCATTCTGCCTGTAATCAGCCCAGTCGTCATTATTTAAAAGTTATTATTTATTATCCGGGGAGGACATTGTCATTAGAGCCAATGTAATGGGAAACGAGCTGTTATTTAATATCGCAGGAAGGGTTTATCGCCAAAGGAAAAGATTCTTCATAGACGCCACGCGACGCGGACAATGTTAAAATATTGCGCGAAGCTATCTCAAAACTTTTATACGATATGAAAAAAAAATTGTATCCCAAGTGGCACAATTTGATCCGCAAAGCAAGGATGAACTTTTAATAATATTAATAATTGGACGTGGAACTTTTCTCGTTTGCGAGTAGCGCGTGCACCCGAAATGGCCGTGTTTGTTGAACAAGAATTTATTTAACACACAATATTAATATTTACGAGGTGGCCCTCGAAGATCTCGTACCTTGTGCATAATCGTCATTTTTTTTACAAATTTTTCCTGCGAATAATTTAAGCATGCAGGTGGAGAGCTCTTCTCTGGTTCGGGTCGGCCAGCTTCCGAGAAAATTCCCTGGGCGAATTTCATTTTACGAAAAATAAATTTCACGAAACATTGGCCGCCTAAATGACGTCGTGGAAAGTAGGAGCGAGAGGGAGGAAAGGAGATAGAGTCGTCGCAGTGAGTAGAGGATGCTCCCCGGAGCTGAGTTGCAAAATTGTGAGGTGCCGTTTTGCTTTTATTTACTGCCTCACTAATTAACGACGCTTGCATGGAGATTATTTTCAACGTAATAAGATAGAAACCCCACTTTTTATATCAGCGAGGATCTGAAAAAGTAGGCTTTTAATATTTCCCAGCGCACTCCACTCTGCATTGTGCTAATCCCATCCAGTTTGCTCTATACGTCTTCGTAATTATCCGAGATTTCTTTTTGTATTCATGCCATCACGCCCTGTCTATATGTATCCACTTGAATAATAATCGTGGAAATATTTTAGTATCATTAACAATTTATTTCAATATGGCTTAAATATATTTTAGTAAATTAATTTAAATGCACGAGATGCTATACAAATTTAATTCGCGACAAATTGCATTTTAAAGCTATAGTTATGACTATCATCATATAAGATTGTTGAGATGTGTATATATTGTTGTATTTATCATGTCTATAAAGAAGAATATTAAATTAGAAGCAATTTTGTGATTTATTTTAAGAATAATTAACATAAGTAAAAATAGTATAGATATCAAGTGCTTCAGGGTAGAACAGATTTTAATAGTAATGTTATATTACATATGTATATTCAGACTCCGAATAAGTAATAAAATAAGTGTTATTAAAAACTTCGTAAATTAAAACATTTAATCTATAGAAAATTAAAAGAATGGAGAGATAATTGAACACGGCTGTGAATAAGGTGGTAACTAACATTTTTTATTTTTTTTTGTGGAATAACACATTCGTCGTTTGGCCCCTCTACAAACATATTCTCTACCTCTTTTATTTCTAGTGTTAACGTTGCTTTTTGATTTTTTCGCTCCCTCAGTGGAATTACGTGGTTTCAAGTATCTTATTTGCAAAGGAGCCCGTTGTTTTCTTCGGTAGTCTCTATTTGTGATAACGTTGTAACTATATTCGCGGACCACGTTATTGAACATTTTTATAGTGTTTTTCGTGTATTTTTTGGATAAAGTTTGATAATTTTTGATTTTTAAATATTATTTTTAAGCCGTGAAGTTTAATTATTATATTTTTTTATTTTATTAATATAAACTACATGGACATGGTTTTCATGTGAATATATAGTGCAGTGGTTTCTCGTTTAATTTATTTATACTCTTGTTATTTTTGACAATTATTTTTTTGTAAAACAAAGGTGGGCAACCTCCACTCCACCCCACCAATGACCAGCGTCACTCAGAATTCTTCAAATTGGTCACCCACCCGCCCTCTACTGTATGTCCTCGGTTAACTTAATTACCTTTAAGCTATGACGGTTTTATAATAAATTATATGTATAAAAATATAACATTCGATTTAAAAAAAAACATTAAAATATCTCCACAGATTTTTTTTCTTGAATACTATAAAATATTACAGTACTGTACTGTATCTAATTGTGCAGTAAATATTTTTTTAATCGATTACTTATTATAAATAATAATATTATATGATGTTAGATTAATATTGACACCGATTTCTTATTTGTTGAAATAAAAAGAGCTTTAATATATTATAGACAGCATTATGCTTGCAAAATAGTCACTACCATTTTTATTTTAACTCATGCAACAAGAGGTTATTTAATTAATGAAACGACATTACCGCAATGGCCTTCTTGTGACTTTTTGTAATGAACATGACGGTTTGATTAAATTCTGGAAAAAAATTACAACACATGCTATATACATGGAGTAACTAAAAAAAATGTCAGTAACATACGTTCGATCGCGAAAGAAAAATATATTAGAAGAGATTTTTTGGATTCTAACAAGATAGATTTACGGTTTAGAAAATTTCGATATAAAATCTCGTGGAAAATTCTAATTTTTTCATAAGAGCTTCTAGAGACCTTAAAATAAAACCTTGGACATATCAATGTAATCTAATGGAAAAAAAATTAAAAGGTGTTTCAAAGAAAGAAGCTGTCGTGGCTCATTCGCAACAATCCAAAATTGTTTCAGCTGGTCATAAATCGACACATGTATGGAGAAAAACAAGAACGAGTAGATCTTCTACATTTGGACAAGACAGCTAAAGATTTAAACTAAAAAACAATACTTTAAGCAAACCAATATCATACATTTTCTTAATAAATAATGCCCATAAAACATGTTAATAAATCGGTTTATCTGTACGGTCCATCGTCCAGATAATTGAAAGTTTTTATTCTCATTTCTTAAAACAATATTTTTTTTATATCAAAATCTAGTTATATGAATATCCCTATGTTAAGAATTTGCGTGTATAGATATTAATATAAATAATATAATAATTGAATTTAGTAAAAAAATATAGTTATCTGACATCTGAAGGTCTTAATGGAAATATTCTCTAAATTTAGCTTTGACACCAGAATATTACATTATTATTTTGCATATTCCTTTGAATTGTATTTATGAAGACGATTGCGAATATTTCAGACAAATTGAATTTATGATTTTCCGAGAATCATATATTTTATTGTTAGACGACTTTATAGTCGTATTTCAAAGAGCTTGAAGGAGTTAAAAATCGACTTTATCAATATCTAAATACCTTCATATTGCTGTTTAATTTTATTAAAAATGAGTTTTTTTTATAATTTTTGCCATATTGGCATTTATAATATTGCAATTAAAAAAATGCAAAACGCGAGGGATAAATAATTGGCACGTGATGTACGTGCGAATTTTCCAGTAAACACCAACAAGCAATAATACAGTAACCGTGCCGTGATGAATATCACAAATGGTAGCTCATTAGGGACTGTCTTACTTGGGCCCTAGGGGGCTCCCTGGGGGGCCTTCCTCGCAGCCACCGCGCACCCCTACCCCCGTCGCCGACTCGCGTTACACTGGTATCATCACGCTCCATTTAACAACGCGGCGTGTAATTACAATCAAGACCTATACCAGCCCAAACAATATGAAATAGTGGATTTCGGGTCGTCAGTTCCAATATTGTTGTTGTTTGCCTGTTTGTTTGTCGTTATCATATTTCTATGTTTGCCGTGGCGGTTCGTTATTTGTCGTTGTTTAACCCTTTTGTAATTCAATCGGTCGATTTGTGGACCCGCAATTATATCCAGGAAGGGGGAGTGACAAATCAACTTAGAAAGCCACACATTTAAAATTTATTTTGAGACACTATATACAATAGTTATTATATTGCGTATTGTATTACGTGTATTTATATTATTTTAGCTGAACACTATAAATTCTTTGTTGCCAGTTGTGATATTTCAATTAGTAATTAATCAATTGACCTCGTCTGAAACTTTTTCTTTTGCTCACGTGCGCTGTAAAAGTTTTATGAATTTTATGTACGTCTACAATAAATTTATTATTGAAAGAATTATTTTATTTATTTATTTA
>JAGXCT010037095.1:0-32624 GCA_022495035.1 Philopotamus ludificatus | reverse complement strand
ATTGCAATGCAAATGTGACTATACAGAGGCCCTTGAGATTTGAGTCTCTGCGATAATTTCTCGATGGTTAATCGCGGATCCGACTCGACCAGGGATCTCAATATGTCATTATCAAATTTAGAAGGTTGTCCAGTTTAATGTGCATCTTTTAGATTTCTATTTCCCGCTTTGACCATGTGAAACCTAAATTGACATCTACGTGTTATAAGCACTTCATTATAATTGTATTAATACCTTTAATGGCTTTGTGGCATTCAAACCCCGGTCACAAAAGTAGCATATAATATCTATCGTGTCCTTCGTCAATTTCTGGTTTCGTCGTGTTAACATCAGCAATAATACAAATTTTATTACTCATAAATAATGATAAACAATATATTCTTAATGAAAAAAATCTTACAGACACACTTTCTTAACCGTATCTGAAGACAAACTGCATACGAACATTAGCTTATAAAATTAGCGATATATATATATTTGCATTTCGAGCTCCATCTGTTAAATAAATAAATTTAAATAACTCTTGTACAATTGATTGTAATACAATGAAGCAGCATTTACGTGCGGAGAAATGATAAATTTATCGTTTACCATATTGTAATGGTGTTTTCTTTTGTAACCCAATCAAGATATCCGCCGTGAAACCTTACCCGGTACAGAATAATGTATCAACGGGCAGCCTTTGTTTTGATACTGACGTATCCCCTTGATAAGGACTTGTTTTTTTTAAAGGAAAAAATATATTCCGAAACACTGCCTTTTCAAAAGAAAAACTATTGTCCCGTGAAGTTTTTTTTCCGTTCCTTTTTTCACCAAGCTGAATGTAATGTGTTCGTTTTTTATCGTTTAATGCGAGAAAAAGTCTTCACAAATATCCATTAAAATACGATAAGTACGTGTTTTGGAAATGTTAACAGCTTTTGGGTAGAAAAAAGAGAAACAACTACGTATAGTTTACGTAAATTTGGACCCAAAAGAGATATATGAGATTTTTTAGTAGGGATTAACTTAAAAGAGAGCTAGATTTATAAAAAAACAGTAATATACCCTCTTCTCGATTCTACGAGCGGCAATACCGTTGTAAATAATAACTACGAAGGCGGTGACTATTATACGAGACGAGCGTTGTTTTCCGCTCTCCGGCACTCATCTCGGGTCGCCCGATCCCATTTTCAATTGCTACGACGGTTCACTTCAGCAGTAGCGATCCTTGATCCTCGCCAACGACCTCTGGCCATTTAATTTGTCTAAATTAACGACTCAACAAAAAAGGTTAACTTTCGGGCCCGTGAACCCACCCCCGTTGCGGTTGAATACCTTAAATAACCAAGACAAGCAGAACTAAATTAACCAGTTCTTACCGCCCCTCCCGCTCGATCATTAATCTTCCACTCGCTCTGACGTTTTGTTCTAGAGCACTTTTTTTAATTGTTCTGTTTGTTCACAAAGTCAAAGGGGGTAGCGCCCGATACCTCTTTGTTCACGTATTCATTGATCATTTGTCACAGTGGCAGATCACGTCTTGAGAGCGGGGTGGATTTTTTTATCGGCTGATGAGGCGTAGGATGTACCCGTACTCCCGGACGGCGAGGCAATACTCCCCAATTGATGGCGAACGATTCGCTCTAACGAGGACGATTGATGTTGGCTAAGAAGGTGATGGTTTTATTATTTGTGATTAACTGCAACATCTCGCTTTCCTCTTTCATTTTAATATATACGTAACACCTTGCTTTTTTAATATTTATGAGCTAGTAATTTAATTATGAATGTATAATTTAATAGTCCTATAATCTATAACCGGATTAGGGTTTTGTCGATTTCGAGTATTTGCATTCGAGCCCCTTGCAAATATTTTTTTGACAGGGGTGAATTCTCCCAAAATGCGAACGCATATATTCAAAATGGAACGTGACGTCGAATACAGGGTGACACGAAACAAAATTGTGGGAATGAATGTTCTTTATTTACCGGCAGCGACACCTGCTTTTCGCAATAAATACGCGAAGGATGGGACTCTGTTCTATTTCTGATAGGATATATGTCCTTTCTATTTTTTTTTATTCCACCTGAAAATACGACGAAACGCCTTCGTGTAACATAAAGGGCTGCTCTCGCGTCGGTTTTGGTTTATGTTTATTTTCAATAAAGTACGTATACCTTTTTTATTATTCAGTTTTTTTTCCTAACATACATTCACTTATTCTATTTTCGTGAGGGATATGTTAGGAATATATCCAATACGATTTATCCGTCATTATCAAATCTTTGCGGAAAAACGCGTAGCTAAATGGTAGATTCTATTTCAATAATTTATTAAAAAATAATACATTTAGTCAGGTTTTATATTTAAATCAAATTATCTGAATTTTTCCTTGACAATTTAATTAAACATTGCCTTAAAAAATTAAAGGAAAAATTATTTTTCCGATATACATCGGCTGGAAAATGTGACGAAAGCAATTGCTGATAATATAATCCGTCGAATATTGCAAATTGATTTATATCGTTCGTCACGGAGAAAAAATTCTTTTGGCCTTTTTTATATTTCTAATGAAAGTAGAGAGGAGGCGACCGTTGAAAGAAAGGGAGCAAAGGCACGGACATTTATGGCTTTCAGCGGAAACTGGTGGAAAAAAAGGGAAAACAAAATGGGAGACTTCGACTTCCGGTCGCGGCGGGAAGTGGCGCGCGTCAAATACGATCACGGCTGACTAACCTAATGAATTATAGAGACATCTGTTTTTTTTATTCAAATAACTTAAAAATAGGATAAACCATAAAATAATTATGTTATTTCGACTTAATTTTTTTTTTATTATTTCAAAAGGATTTTCACCGCTTTTTCTAGAATATACTGTATATATTAATATCTTACTTAAGATTTTGCTACTTTAGCATTTTTTTAATAATGTATACAATTAAAGGTTTTAACTTTGTGGTCTTCAATATTAAAATATATGTCTAATAACACTGAGACTTTATTGAAATCCTGACGTTATTAATTGTTAAAATTTTAAAATATTATTTATAATATTTATATATTTCTCCTCCATGCTCGAGTTATTAGCTTTTCAATATAGAACCGAGAGATGTAATATTTTATTGCGTTCGTGTCTCTCCCGCAGCTGTATTTCAGGGAGGTTCTCATTTTTCATTTAAAAAGAAGAATGCGTCATTTTGCCACCGAAAGGCGAAGCGAAATTCGCTAGAATTCAATGTCTGTACCAAACTTATCGTGTTTCACATTTCAGTAATAAATAAAAATTTTATTATACGAGGTGGTGACCGAAGAGGAGATTGGATTAAAAATATTCGCATTTTGCCAACGTATAACAATTCTTGATAAATCGAGGGGATGGTCGAGGAGTAACGTATCATACTTGAGATAGCTCGGTTCTCCCTCGCTGTTTATTTTATTTAATAGCGACAGATAAATTATTCAAATTGGTTGCGGCATGTCTGCGTAGATCTCCTGCTGGTGTAAAATGAGTCAGAAATGAAGCCTGGAATAACAGGAAAACGGATGCGGAGCCATCAGGAGGCTCTTTCGTTTTTCACGCGTCACAAAGCGTAAAACATTGCGGATGTGCAAATAACAAGGAATGTCTCGCAAGAGACTAGTACTAAGGTATGCCGCCTCTGTTTTAACCCCGAGGTGCCCATGTGTACAACATTTTTTAAATTAAAATCATTACAACATTTTATTATAACACTTTACTGATAAAACAATAAATTGTTAAAGAAAAATCGTATAAACTTGATATGATGAATCCTATATCGAGCTAGCAATAAATTATTCAAATAAAAAATATGAAAACCCCACGAGGAAAATAAACGATAAATATGTACATAATTGTAGCGAAGGTTTTTATTTGGTTAGATGAATTATTTATGACGAATTTAAAATC
This sequence comes from Philopotamus ludificatus, assembly GCA_022495035.1. NCBI lineage: Eukaryota > Metazoa > Arthropoda > Insecta > Trichoptera > Philopotamidae > Philopotamus > Philopotamus ludificatus. Next base: position 28,713 of record JAGXCT010037095.1, on the reverse strand, counting down.
TTATTTTATAAATTGGGTTTATATCACCTGTGCAAGGGTTAGGCAAAAGCTTTCAGCGATTGCCAAAGAGCGTCCATTTACCAATGAAAAAATATGTGTAATATTCCCCCGGCAGGATATAACCAATATTTTTTTCTTTAAGGAAAAGGTCCAAGATTGATTTAACATATTCATTGAACTTACGCAGATGAAAAACGATATTCGCTTTGATCGGCCTTTGACGATTTGCAAGAAAAAGGATCTCGGAAAATTTCATCGAAATGCGAATCATAGCAAAACGCTCGCCATATTTATTATCGCAGATAATAATGGAAATCTATTTTTAAAATATAACCGGTGAGGCGGTGCAGTTTCAACGGTTATTCGTTCTCTCATAAATTTCTCTCTGAATTGAAATAAATTTCTTATTTTGCGGTTTTTGCGATTCTTGCATCCGCCTCAATTGATGAATTATGTGATCATTTGGGCGTTAACGATTTGTAATATGAAACGTTTGCAATATTACACCCTATCCGATCTTAACGATGATGATTAATTAAAGTTTGATCTTTATACATTTAAAAATTAAACTGATATACTTACATATACTTCTGCATAGTATTTTTTCACAAGTAAATGGCGTATTAGCATGTCATTCGAATAACATCAAATGGCATTATGAAGGGTGTGGCTTTATCATGCTCACGTCACAAATTGTCACAATTAAAACAATTTAAATAATTAACACTAGCCCCCATTATCATCGCCATATATGAATATTTATCAAGGCAATATACGAGTCCATTTATTTAAATGATAACTATTTCAGTGCGGCAACCGATTATAAATTTTGGCGTCATATATAAGCATTATTTTTATATATTTTTGATCGTAAATATTGAAATGTGCGGCTCCTAAGTGCATTGGATGTTTAGTTTGCCGGAGGTAATAAGAAATCGGAAATTGGCCGTAATGCGCAGCCTTTGACTGCCATATTGGCAACGGCATATAGCCGGGCGGAAGCGGATGTACCGAAAAATAAAATACAGATAATGACGTTCAAACGGGAAAATGAAAGAATTTCCCGCCGGCTCGTAAATAAACGTCGTTACGTACAGATCTTCTTATTTCATTTCGCCGAATGGTCCGGTATAATATTGATATATCGCATTGTGACGGGCATAAGAAATTCGTGCAAAAAATAATAAATTGATACATATATACTAATCTTGACATGGCCGAATTTTTTTTTGATATAAAATATTATTAATAATTTATATTATGATCATATTACATTTTATACTATAATCATAGTATATAATATGTAGATCCAAAAATTTTTTTTTTATATTGGTAGGCAACTACATTCTCCCGTTTAACATTTTTCTTATACAATCCGAATAAAACTTATAAGTGTAAATTATTTGCAGCCAAATAGTGCTGGATAAATAATTGATTTATTTTTTTATTTGACTGCGATAGATGAATGGCATAACAGAAAGATTCCAAAACACCATTCACCCATATAAAGATTCGATAACGATTCTAAAGATGCAAGGGAATGAGTCTCTCACACTAATATTCCCCCCAGTGTCGGACCATGGCACTAGTTTAATTAAAATATAATTTCAGTTAGATTAAAATTTATATTATTTGTTTATAATTATTTATTCAACGCAGGATAGATAGCATTAAATTAATTAATTCCAACGAGCCAAACTACCTACATAATATTTTTATAATACATGCAGAGGTAATAGGTTTCTTCCTGGCCAGTGATATAAAGAATTCTCTGAATTCATAGTTTTCGTCGAACACCTATCTCAGTACTAACTTCGGGTAGCAGTTAGCTTGTATTATTGAAATAATATCCATGTTACCTACATAAGGACTATAAGGGGGCGTGTGAAGAATAGTTTTCCGTCCAAGCTCCGTTATTTTATTTATAGTTATTGATGTATGGGGTCGAGTGTTGTCGAATGTCAAGTGAAAAAAATCGTCATCTATTGTTACATGAATCGGGCACAGAACACTTCAGTCTTAATTGTTTAACCATAAGGAAAGACGTTGTGATAAATTATGCCTTTTGCATTCCATGGTACATTCAAAAGCACCTTTTTTCACCTGCTCGAGGGGTGGGTTTTGTTACCTGCACATTTGAAAACCATTAGCGATTACGTCGTTGGTTTGAATAAAGCACCCACTTTTAATCTCCGGTTATTAAATGGCGTAAAAACGTTGTTTTTTCTCTTTTTCGATTTGTTCTCATCCATAGGATCCATACGATCGCAGTTTTGCCGAATTTTTCAGATGTTTTTTCATTCCCAATTTTGAGTATCCAAGTATGAGAGCTTAAATTTTATACGTTTTCTATACAAAATACGTGATTATTTATTATCTCTAATTTTTTACTTCGAGTGTTATTTTCGAGGACATTGAAAACACCACTTTTAAATTGGTCTTAAAATGTGTCGCAAAAGTTTATTTTTTAGAGTTGTTGCATTAATTTGTCAACAGTATTCGTACAACATACAATTTCGTATATATCGTTTGTCAGATATATAACTCCCCATTTTAACCAAAGCCAATGTCATTCGATAAATAAAATATGTCTCATATGATCAAAGACAACTGATAATTAAAAATGACGTTTTCGTTCGGACAATCTATTATTTAATTTGACTCTTTCCGTTTTATATATTACGTATATAATATTAATACATTTTTATTAAGCGGAATTATTGTAAGATGTACGTAATTGAAGAATCTTTTTAATAATCGTCTCTCAAATGTTTATTAGAATTTCAATCTGGAATATTGTTCGTCAACACTACGATGATTTTATCTCCTATTTGCGATTTACCTGTTTATTTCCAAAAATGATTAAATTAGCTGAATATGAAATTATTTGTAGACATTAATATAACTGAAGTTTAACGATTTCCTTTGGAAACATTTGGAACTATATTAGAAAAAAAAATATGAAATGGATGAAGAAAATTTCTCTAATATATCCTTATTCGTATAAAAAATAATAAAAACTGAAATGTTTAAGCTAAAAGGTTTGAATACTTGAGCAATATGAAAACTTGCAATAAAACACGGGGTTTGCATTTTGTTGAAAATAAATGTATCTCATTGTTAGAAAAATTGTAGAATAGTTTTACAGCAACCAGAAGTATTATTCAGAATCATCGCCCCCATAATTTTAGTCGACAGTATCTGAAAGACAATGATAAATTAAAATATGACGAAAAAAGAAAATGAATATTTCACGGCAATGAAATAATAAAACATTACTATGATAAAATGTTTATACATTTATAGAGAGAATATATGGTTATATATTGCGATTTTTTTTTGGAAGCTGAGTTACTATACATACATATATATGTTGGATATTTAAGGGTTTAGCTAAACTTGTTACGGTTTCGGGGGTTTCACCGTAGGCACACTTACACTGATCCGAATCTACCCCCGTCACAGAGTGAATAGTTGGAAATTAAGCGAAAAACAAAAAGGTCGCATCTCAGTGTTCGAGTGGGCCACGACCCGATAAATATTAAAGGAAGGGGGTCCCGGGGGTGCCGTGGGAACGTGGACCACCGACTCCGCGTTTGTTCTTAATAAGTGTCATCTATATTCGTGGGACATTATCCAAACCAATTTTGCCGTGCCGTCGCCGTACGATTATTATATATATATATTCTTCAGACGTATGTAATCGTGTACATTTTAACAATAATGATTCGGAGGGGGTATTGCCGGGGCTATTGCCAAAGTTGCTGCGATAAGTATCCGCGTTATTATCGAATAAAGGGATCACGGGGATCATAATGGAAGCGTTAATATTTGAAACGGCTGGAAAAACTGCGTCTTGCCATATTCTAACTCGAAAAAGTTATTTTCGAGGCAAAAAAACCAAATTATTGTTATTGCGTTAAGAATAAATCATATATTACTTGAGCGTTTCACGTAAATATGATTGATGTTGTTATAAATATTTATGAATACTTAGTTCTTAATCTCCCTATAAATAAATATATAACGATCGCAACAAAAAGCAAACTAAAAGACAATAGAAAACTATCGCATTTTTCCAAATGGTCCTCTGTTTTATGAAATGGAATGAATAATGTATTCCAAGCCCATTGTACACCGGGTGTATTCAGCGGCCGTATTCGGAATATAATATTTTATCGCTGAAAATGAACTTTACTTTGTGTAATGGTTCATCTATTGATACGGGGCTGGGTCATATTTCACGAAAGGGTGAACTGGACTGGACTGGGCTGGGCTGGGCTACTATATTAATAAGGGCGAGCGTAATTGGACTCGCCCTTAGAGTCAACGAATGTGTTCTAATTGATTACACAGCGTGCTGTTTGCGTCAACGCCCATTTTATTGTGGCTATCAATTACAGCCATTTTAAATAATTAAACGCAATTTCACAGTAGTGCTAAATTATTATGATTACGAAATTTCACGTATCATATATTAAATAATACCTGTCATTAGAAAAATGATAGTAGCACCGCCTTCTCTTCACATCCTTCGCAAAATATCGGTGTAATTTAAATATGAATCTATTTTGTGGTTAGGTATTTCTATTGTTATACTATTTTAGTCTGAATTGTATTCAATATTACTATAGTTATATGCTGTCTTAGGTATAATTTGCATCAATGCTTCAACATCAAGCTCATCTATTCGATTTTTCTCAAATAACTCTTTTAATATAAATCCTACTTTTCACAAACTTTTTGTATTTGTCTAAAAAGTCTAAAGCATAAATATTATAAATAATCATTGATCTTTATTATCCGCAATTGCGGTAAAAATAAAAACAACAATTTTTGCTTCTGTAGCTACGACCGCAATGTTTTTCTCGCTCGCATCCGGTACGATCTGATTAGTACGAGTGAAACGTATATTAACGGCACGTGTCGCGAGAATCTGGCGGTCGATAAAACGGTAGCGTGTCCTCAGTCTGCGGCGAGACATCGCCGTGTACGTTATTTACGCGTCATATTGATTAGTAGAAAAATCCAAAATATCGATCAAATTTTGTAGCATATCATGCATAAATATTTTTATTCTTAGAATAATCCATTTTTTAAAAAAATCAAGTTTTTTTTAAAAACTTGACTTGAAATGTGTGGGGTTTATTTTGACGTATAAATAGACCCCTCTTCGGACGGCGCGGTTGATTTCGAGCCGCCGTGACGGATCGGTTCAATAAAATTTGCTTGAGAACTCAAAGAACAAAAATGATTTATTTTATACGTGCAATAAAAAATCGAACTTTCATTAAATCAGAAAACAATCATTCGTTTCTGGGGTTTTTATTTTTGATACTCCATTCATGGTATTTTTTATTTTTTATTTTTTTTTCTCAATTCGAACACGGTCTCGCGGATGTATCATAAGAACTGCTGCCTTGATTTCCAGCTATGTCACCTAGACATCATCAATCGCTTACATCATACGGAAAGTTATATATTATATATATCATTATGTCGCATTCAGTACGTTTGTGATGTTTCCTTAATTTATTTTATTTTATTGTATAACTATGAGCGAATGGGATTACAAAAAATCCAAAAAGTTTCGATAAAAATTTTAAAGATGCAATGAGTCTCACATTTACCCTTATTTTACATAGATTTCATCCTAAAATGCATGTATTCGAGTATTGTCCCAGGCGTGGTTAATTAATATTATCATAATGGATTATTTGTTATCTACAAGCTAACATGACACTAGTTTAAAAGTGTTTATTTTTGATGCGATCTTTTAGCTTGCATATTATATATGTCCAGATTATCATATGCAGTATGATTATTGGCATTAATCATGATATCGAATCTATCATAATTGTTATAATTCTAAGAAAACTTCAACTTTATTATCTTTAAAACCGCGAAGTTTCTGACATGTTTTGAAAGAATAGACTTCAAAAATATAGCTGTTGCCAAGATTATTTTTATGAACATCGAAAAAAACGTTAAATGTATTATATTAATAATAAAGAAGAGGCCAATTATTTTTCTAATAATCTAATTAATTAAAATAGTTTATATTGGCTATTGTTTTGTACTAGGGGAAAGGTTGATAATTAAAAAGGACGCCTAACAAGTACTAGCGAAGACCTTCAACTGTCGATGTTTCATTTCCATGTATTCAAATGTAGTCTAATCATAAATTGCATATTTACACAAAATCTATTTTACTCAATACTAACATATCAATTACGTGGTAAATATAAGAACAGTAATGTAAAGGTAATGTTTGATTTTATAAGAGGTCACGGCAAGATTGATAAATCTCTATGTATTTGAGTAGAACTGGGGCGAATGCTCGTATAATTGACTCTGCGGCCAAACTCTCCACAAACTCAATTAACGACGTCCCGTTGAAATGCTCGAATATGAATTAGGCGTCGCGACGTGCAAGTATCGATCCATTTATTGTTTGTGTAAAATATTCATCGCGCCATCCGAAGCAGAGACCGCGGATAACATTGCCAAGTAGGGCCGTGTGGCGCATGTGCACAGCATGAATGTTGCAAGTTTGATATTCTAACTCGGCGGAACACAAGCAACTAAAGAGGATCAGCACCCGGGGAGTTATTATGCAAGTTTTGCAAACTGCAGCGAGCTAGCCGGATTTCGCGATTCACTCCCCGGCTTAAAAACTAATTGTTTCCACACAATGGATGACTAACGGCAATTATGTGTTGTCGCGATAAAAAAGACGGAATTTGCTGCAAAGCATCCCCGCCACTAGCCAAGCAATCAATTTACATACCATTTTTTTTAAACTCCAAATTAATATCTACATTAAACCCTAGTGAAACATCACCGTGGCCAGAATCAGGCTTTCCAATTTTTTATTCATCTCTCCTATTATGAAGAAGATTTTCGTTGTGGTTGAACTGTTTCAAATTAAATTTCATTTAAAATAGCGGAATTGCTTCGTTTAATTTTGAGATTACAATCTCTCCTGTAAACAATTAAATCGCTTGAATCATAAAACGGCTGGAATTTTTTAATAGAAGAGCATTCTTAACATGATAACACTCGATCTCATGTAACAAGAAAGACACATGAAAAGTTTTCCGAGCTCGTTTGGGAGGTTTTACCGCACCCCTCATACCCATTAAACAATGCACTCTCCAACTATCAATTATCTTGGTCATTAGAACATTTTTTTAAAGAAATAAAACACATCAAGATTGTCGTACCAAAAAGTACGTTTGCGCTTCAACTGCCTATACAATTATTTTGATGACTATACTTACCAAGTGTGATTTATGATTTATAAGATTTTAATTTAACTTTAAAAATATCATTTTAATGGATCAATCTTGAATAATTTATTCGAAATTTAAAACATTCGGAATTGAGAAATATTTATCATCGAATACTGGAATACTATAGACCTTTTTTAAACTTCCATTGACCCCCAACATATCCACCTGAGCCTCGCTGGGAACCCTCGTTACAAAGTATACCGTGCAAAAATAGATGCACTTTCCATTACTCTAAACTATGACATTTTCGAACTCATAAAACGATAAAAATACTTTTTTATTTATATTTTATTGATGATAATATTTTCACATCAATAAAAATTACATGGATACGTTAAACGTAGAGAAATATATTATTATTCTTATTTATTTATCTTAATTTATTTATCCCTGTCTATGACAACTACAACGTTTTTAAAATTTCGTATGATTGATCTCAAATCGCTTCCAATATTTAATATGAATATTTTTTCATATAAATACGCATTTTTATTCCTTTTGATGTTTTAAACCGTGTCAAACAAAAATCTGCTTAAATTAATATGTATTATTTGATATTTAAGTAGTAGTAGTAATGCATTTTTTATACACGTTTATTTCACGTGTCCATTACCGGAACCAATCTTCCGCATAAAAAGGGATAAGGCGAGGGGGTAGAATATTTACATTAATATTCGCGAAACAATCCAAAGTTATCTTCCCATATTAATTCAATGCTTCAATATTCATCAATCTCGCTTTCTCAATGTTTAATTATAAATTCAAAGTTATAATCTTTGCCGAATTAGGCGAAATTTATTCACAAAGTGGGGGAGAAATTTAAAAACAGATTATGTGTATTTAATTTCAGATTAACAAATGTCTGTTCGGATTATGTAGAGTTGTTGAGCGCGCGCGTGTTATTAATAACTCGACTCGACATTCAAACACCAAAATATGGTCGAATTAATTTAATTTTAATTCTTCGTCTTACTCCATTTGACACGTCCCGTGTGTATGTACGCGTATATATATTCGACATGCGGTCTGCACATAAACCACAAATTACACAAGGCGATGAAAGGGGGTCGAACGCGATGATTTGGCCCTAAATTGAATTCCTCGCGGCCGTTATCGGGCCTGCTGAAATCATTATCAACCGTCGTTATTCGGCATCGACGCCGTTACCTGAAGGAATCGTTATCGAGGGCTTTGTTACAACTGATTGCACCCAACTCTAATCGTTACAATAACCATCAATTTGAAAAAAGTTATGTGCAATAAATATTGCATATTATATGAATTGAATAAGCTTTCAGGTTTTGAATTGATGCCTAATGTCTATTGATGTTCAACGTCTATTGAATATGTCTGAATGGCGCATTGAATAGCAGCGTACGTGCGACGCTGTATAATCTAGGATTATTTCATTTAATTTTATTCGATTCTTCATCGGCCAAATATTAATTTCTGTGTTGGCTTATGTTACAAATTTAATAATTCCCGGCATAATTCCACGACATATTGATTTCATCCCGGCAAACCAAACATCATAAATACACACGAAGAGTACAAACACCCATCCCTCTCTTTACCCCTTTCCAAACTATGAATAACCATATATCCGCGGGTAAATATTATGGTATTACACACAGCATGCGTTTCAGTCTGGGTACGTCCCGAAATTACATTTTGATAAGGCAAGAAATTTAATGAATACCAAAATTCGGATAAGATTTTCCGCGGGGCGTGGTGTGAGACTCTCAAAGGCAAGTGTTTGATTAATGTGTTGACACATGGCAGTGAAACTTGATACTTGAATACAAAACGGAGACTAGAGCGTGAAACTTCACGGCGAGGTAAGTGCGAGAGGTTATGTGCTTCAAGTGTGAGAAGGATTTGGGTGACGGATGTGTGAGCACACGAAAGGTGGATGGATATTTTTAGAAAGCCAAGATCGATGTTTCGCCATATGAGACCGAACATTTGGATAAACGATACAGATTAATTGATATGTTTAGCCCGCGGCTGTCGATATTGGTGTACATTCGCCGACAACACGCCATTTCGCCGTATTGGTTTCGCGATAATCACGTCGGTCATTGATTGAATTAGAAACCGTTGTGAGACGTCGTATCTCGACCGAATCCCATCAATCGCTCATTGTTCGCCTGTAAATCCTTCTTGACTCACATCTGCCCATTGTGTGTCTGTCTGCTTGGTGGTGGTAGGTGGAAATTAAGTTTCAGTTACTGAATTATTCGCCAACAATAGAGCCTCGTGCTTCACAAATTTGACTAAGTAATGCGACCTGGACGATGAACCCGCATCTACCTGCTCCAAAGGTTCACATTCGTCCGAGTTAATAAAGTTATCTATCAAAAATATCATATGCTTATTTTGAATAGAACTATGTATATTATATATATTTATTATTTACAACTTAAAAAATTGGAAACATTTCATTTTCTTTCTCTTTTTGTGACGCAGTGACCTGAATTGATCTCTTCTGACTAGGATTTCAGGGCAATGTGATTTTTTTTGCCGAATGGGGTCGTCATCCCTACGCCATGAGCCATATACAAATACTGATTACGTCCAATGATGCTCAAATATATGTAAGATTTCATTTTTAAAACACTGATTTATTAAAAAAATGTTTATTATCAGCACAAAGATGTGCTAAATCAAATTTAACCCTTGTCGAAAGCCGCTGGCGCTTAATTATGAGATAGTATTCGAATTTTGAAACATTTGTCGGTGACCTTTGACTTTGAAATTTAAATATTAATCTAGTTTAGAAACAATTTTGCGTTATTTCATAATCTTTGGCCTATATTATTTTATTTAAAAATATTTTTTTTAATGTGTTAGTGTAGTCCACGTCTATATACGGTACATTCCCGGTTATCCGGCCATTATATTCTAATACATTCAACCCTTCGATAGCGCTCTCTACTATAGAGCGCGAGTGCGACGCACAATCGTATAATGCCTTCTTCTAGACTGGCGTTATCTGTAAAACGCGAAGCTTTCAAGGTCAAATTACATATTCCAAAAATTATAAATTTTATTTCTTTTCATTAAAAAATATCAAAAATTGTGAATAAAATAATACTTGGTGGTATTGATATCGTTCAATTAACAAAATATAATTAAAACCAATGTTAACCAGTTTTATGGCTTGTAGGTAACATGTATATTATTTCGATAATGTAAGTTAACCGCGACTAAGCTAAGTTAGTAGTCGGATAAGTGTTCGATGAGAGTATGAATTCGGGGATTTTTTTATAACATTGCCCAGGGGGTATGTAAGTAGAAGAGACACATTACCTCCACATACTTTATACAAGTTTGTATTATTTAATTCAATGCCAACTATTTTGCAATAAACAAATAATATGCATTTCAATTCAACTGAAATAATATTAAAAATTAACCAGTGTCGTAGTTTGACACTGGGGGGAGTATTAGTGTAAAATACTCATTCTATTTGCAGCTTTAGAATCTTTATCGAATCTTTATATGGGTGAATAGCGGTTTGGAATCTTTCTGTTATTCCATCTATCCATCATAGTCAAATAAATAAATAAATATAATTTAAAAAGAGTAACCACGAACCTAATCTTCTATAGGGCAGGTTTCTGTAGCGTGGTCCCTATCTCGAAGATTGACTGTAATTGAATCTCTATTTATCGATTTACTCCAAGTGTCAACAGTAGTGAGTGATGTGTTGTGGCTTATACGATTGATAGGATTCTTTTTCTATGTTTCTCTTGGTTGAGATTGGAAATAATATTCGAATCGATTATAAATTGAAATCCCGGAATACATGAATCATATTCTAAGCACTTAATGCTTTCTTCGATGGACATTTTTAAAGCCTTGTAAATTTGCCATTAGCTCAAAAGTTTAAAATATTTCATGACGCACTCCAATGGAATTCAAAAGAAATATTTCTACATCTATATAAATTTTTCTTCACGATCGAACGGGTGTTACTTACTTTATTTTGTTGATTTTTTTAATATTAGGTTTAGTTTCCCCTTTTATCCCATTCAGTATCGTAATTTTTTTTATAATTTAATCAAGTCGTAATCTTCTTTACAAAGAGTTTTAAGAAGCCCAGTTCTGAATGTCGGTCTATTAAAGAAATAATCAATTGATTAATAGGGGATTAAATAGGTGATATTTGCAGATAAAATTGGATAAGAAACAACATTTTTTAATAACGACACTCTTTTTTGTGGCAATATCTTACTTTAAAAAAACTTTCACTACTGTGACCCATTTAGTTTTGAAACAATCTTCAAAGATCTTTCTATCTATGCATGCCGCTTTTTGGCTAATAATCAAAGAAATATTTATTATTTCTGTCCCGTTAAATAATCTTGCTTTTTTAGTTTTTTCAGCAAGACAATTTTTTTGGAAGATCCTGTCAGCCGGCGCAATTTCTTCTTGATTTTTTTTTATATTTTGTAGTGAGAATCGCTACTTAAAATTTTCAAACCATACTGGAAATCCAGCAGAAAAGATATGATTGTTGATCTTCAGATGACGATTGTACAGTTTCTTTTTAAATTTCATAAATTTTTAGTGGTTTTTTTTAATGGGTATGTTTATATGTATAAATGTTTTTGTCATTGCAGAATTCTATCCTAATCATAAGAGCCCTTTCCATCTTTTATATTATTACTAAGCGTGTACGCGCACTTTTTTTTTTACTGATAAAAGATTTTTTTTAAATCGTGTTATATAAAGCGTGTTATATCAAACCCGTGTTGCATAAACCTGTGTTATACGAGGCAAAAGTGTACTTGCCACAATACATATCGGTTATCACATAACGTAAACAAAGCTAATCGATTTTCCTGTTTTTTACCGACGTTATATTATCAAGAACCAAACAATTAATACAATATTTTTATAGAAATAATTATTTAAAAACGAATTATTATGTTTTTTCTACTACAGAGATTGAAGGTATTTTTTCAATGAATCGTTTGTTTAACAAATCAAATAAATGAGCGGGAATTATTCGAAAAAATTTTTTTTTGTTCTCCATCTCGAATATAAATCAACTAATGGGATCGCTTCAGATTCAGATTTCTTCGGTTCGATCATTACATATTCAGTTTTCTATACGCAGAGAGCCGATCTCGCATGCAGATTCGCGAGCCCCCTGTCCTCGGTCCGGGGGCTCGCTTCCCCGCATTCCTGCCACCACTCCTCCCCTATCTTCCGCGGCTCATCTTTTTATGTAGTTCATTTGAACCGTTTTACATAAAAGAAAGCGGTTCGATCTTATTCAATCCCCGGGAAGCCGGCAAAGCAAACGAATAATATATTGGATTTGGCGGTGGCATTTTCCTGACATTCGGCGCTTATCATTTTTTTTACCTGGGCACTCATTCCGTATTCAAGCTGTTCGATCGGCGAGGAGAGAAAAAAAATTACACGAAACAATATTTTATATAATAATCTCGGAACGTATTTCGGTGCCGAATAAATCTAAAGTTGAAAAGGTTTCTGTTTAATTTTTTTTTATTCCTATTCCTCTTCACTTGATACCGGCAAACTTTCGGATTTTGTTTCGAACATTGCGTATTACGAAACTGTCTTTTGTGATATTCGTCAATTTATTTTTATGACGGTTATCCGGAAAACGTATAAAAATACACTACGAAAACTTTTCCAGTAAACAGTGCGGGGTGGATTTAAATTTGGAAAATCGAGCCGTGTTTATTATTTCCGTAATTATTTTTTTTAATTACAAAGGTACGAAAATTTTAGAGCTGTGATTTGTGGTTTTGAATGGACCTAGCAAAAACCGCAAATGTATACAGAGCAATACGTACAAAATCGTGTAAGTATAAAAAAGCTTTGATTTTTTATTTTGTTTATAAAAATGTTATATAAAAAAAACAGCATCATTTTTTTACAGTTTACTATTATTATTTTAACTTTTATAGTAAATTTAGGTAATTTTTTGTTATAAAAATAATGATAAATCGAGGGTTTTACTCAACCGGGAATTACTTTACGTCATTATTGAATTTAGGATTGTCTTGATTTAGGTTGCTTACTTTAATTTATATTGGCGGATTAAAATCTTCGAAACCAAAATTAACAATTGCGTATTGTTGTCATTAACCATAAATTTCGGTAATAGCTTTCTTCAATGGCCTTGCTGCCCACCAAGCCTTGATACAATAGTATTAAATTTAAGATATTTATTAATACTCCGAAATTGATCTTAATATTGTCTTAGTGGGCATGGTGCTAGATTTTTTTCTACCATCTACAGCTTTCATATATTAATATATGTTCTTAATTATGGGAGAAAATAATTTTCCTAATGAAATTTGTTTAAACTAATCTGGAGACAGAAAATTTGACACAAGTGTGTAAATGTATCTGATTGGAATTGCTTTGAAACATTTTTTTTTTTCAAACTTTATAATTTAAAATCAAACCACTATTTTGTATCCAATGTTCTGCCTTCATATTTTTTTCTTAATTATTTTGTTAAAAAGTAATTAAAATTGTTACGGACTTACTGTCTATAATTTTCAAAGCCGACTTAATTTATTATACCTAAACCACCGAGCTGTCTGTCCTCGAAAGGTTGCCGAACTCTGCATTAAATAATATAACTAGTTTTAATGTTATCATGCAAATGGCAATGTTGAGTAATGGCATTAAATTTGTTGTTTCAGTTGCAATATTGAAATAATAAACAATAATTCATGTTTATTATTATTTAATCAATTTTCTGTCTCATATAAATGATTTTCAATGAGATCTATATTTAAAAAAAATCAATAAAACGGTCGAAATAATATTGTGCAACAAAAACAATGCATTATGTGTATAAAAATAATTAAACAATACATTTTGCTAGGGTTTCCCAAAATATATTCCGCGACAATTTGGTAGAGTTTTATATACTGCAACACATTTAAAGACATCGGAGATGACACTCATTAAGCTATGTGCGAAAGACATGGTGTCAGATGTTCTTAACGAGCAGGTTTCTAAAAAAATACGAATTTTTTTATTGGTCTTCTTGAAGGCACATAATAATTCAGAACAACATTTTGTTGAACAAATCCTTTATGTTTGATAAAACTTGCATATCTGGCAGATAGTTTTACCAAGTGAAATGCAATTAACTTATCATTACAAGGAAAAAATATTACATTTATTACCTAACTTGATTCCTGAGTTTGGAATTCATTTTCCGTGACAGTTAAACCAGTAGGCTTAAGCGCAAGTGACTATGAAAATTGAGTTGATTTAATTAGTGACTCTTTGGCAGAAGAATACCACAATTTTTCAAACTAGCTATTATTGTTTTACTTACGTTTTCTATAACCTATTAATGCCAATATTGTACCTGATATCAAGAAGATATGCAATTCAAGGACTCAAAATTATCAAAGTTATTAACTGCTTTATTTATTCATGTTTTTATATTTAAAAATAATTACTAAATAAATAATGTGTTTTAATAACATTTTTTTTTAATTTTTACTAGCAGGAATTACCCAATCTAAAACATAAGATAAGTGTTCCGTTAAAATTTCCAGAAAAAGTATAGGAAACCCTGCATTATTCCTTCTCTATAAAATAAACATAATATATATAACAGTACTTTAATAAATATGACGATCTTTATGTGTTAACATTTAGAATATTACTTTGTAAATTAGAATGGCAATCAATTTATTTGCAAATATTGACGATAACGATATTAATGTTATCACACGCGATATTTTGAGCCATGTACCCGTCGAATATGACGTCAGTGTTAATTGGAATTAAATCGTGATGGCAAATTAAATCATGTGAAACCCGTGACGTTATAATTGCAATACACTTTGACGAAATGAACTGTCACCAAATTTAATCATTTCATTTCTCTTTGAAAACGGCACATGCGATATATAAAATTACATATTTTATATATTACAATATTATAGCGCCAGAGCTCATACTTATCACTAGTTATGGATATGATTGGACGATTGCACATATTTAATATTTCCGGTATGCCCATTTATTTTTACGGAACTTCTCGGATCAAATGCCGGCCGAGTCAAGAAACTCGCCATGGAATTCCTGGCAGTCCACCATAGAAATGGAATTCCGCAGTAATCGTCTGCAATAGAGGTTCACGTTAAATGCGAGCGCAGATATGAGGGGCCTTTTGCACAAGACGTTATGGCGGCAAAAATTTATGCATCGCAAAGAACGATATCGAATGCAGATAACTCAGTGGATTTTTTTCTAAAAATGGACTAGAATATCCGTTTTCTCGTATGGGAAATTCTATAGTTTGCTTTGTGAAATAATTGGAAACGTAATTGAATTAACTTGTGATATTTGATATTTAAAATTTGATCCGATGGTAAATAAATGCATGGCACGCGACTAACGCATTGCATCAATTTGACAATTAGATATTCACGTTATTATTGTTTGTTAACTAGAGTAATTGCGGTCTATTTGATATACTTTGATCAATTATCGCTTTTACTATTTATAATAAATCCGTTTTGATAATTACGGTAATCAAAAATGACAGCTATTCATATCATCAGCTTTATATTAATAACGGATAATATATTTTTGATCAATTATGGCTTTTACTATTTATAAACACCCGATTTGATAATTGGGTTAATAAAAAATGACAGTTATTCATATGATCAGTGTTATATTAATAATGGATAATATATTTTTAGAAACATATATCAAGTTTAACGCGAATAATTTTCATAGATTAGAAGAGCGAGGATTAATGGTGTTTGATTTCTGAGATTTTGCTCCTTATAGTTTTGTTCGTAGAAGCAATTAATATTGTATCTTATGAATACCGGATGTATTAATTAATTAATGTATGGGATAAATTACGACATTTCAGCCAAGATACTGAAATCATATATAAAACAAGGTTTCTAAGATTTATCCTATTTATATCGTTAAAAAACAAATTGCTTAGAAAATAGTAAAATAATAATTAGTGGGCGTCTAATACATTTGATACACAGTCTCACAATATAAATAGTTTATAATACGATCTTTGATATATTTTTTATACAGAACTTTAATTAATATTACTCTTTTTTCCACGGGAGATACGCAGCACTAAAATCCGTGTAAAAAGTGATTGGTTATCTAAAATTAAAAAAAAACGCATTTTTTTTTAAATAATTAACAACATTGTGGTATAAAAATTCGAGTAAAAAGGTAATAATGAAAAATTAATTGTACAAAATATTATTAACACATGTATTTTAATTTAGAAAAAATAATAGTAACGGCCACACATCAAGGAAAACTTTTTGTTTTCTATTACTGTCCTACGTAGTTGAAGTTCTTATTGTTATAAAAAAATGTTTTCCATTTCTGTGTTTATTGTTTCACGGCTTGTTTATACATTTCTTAATATCCAGCCATATAAATCTGCATTTCCCATTTAAAATCTAAAGCTAAAAATAGATTATTTTTCCTTTTTGGTTCACCTTGTTATTTAAAAACTGCGTAAAAGGGTGGAGTATATGTTTTTTTGCATTATTTAATATTTTAGATATAAATATACTCTAACGTTCTATCATTGATAAAAATATCTCATCTTTGTTGATCTCTTATGTAAATTTCACAAGTAAATAAATTTGTATAAGTATAGGTATATTGTGTAAATCTAAGAAAAGCGTGGGATGAAACAGTCTCGGCTTGTTGGGCTAAATTATTTTTAGAACCAACTGAAAAATATATATTAGAACCCTTTTAAAATATATATTTTGACAATTATTATTAGTTTATATTATGTAATGTAATTTTCATTATCAGTAAAAAAAATAGTGCAGATATGAAACCTCTGTTTCCTTTGTTCGTTGATATCAACGACTGACCACTAATTATATAAACGGTTTCTTTACGTAATATGATTATTTGCGTTTAGCACTATTTAAGACCTTGTATATTTAATAAAGTCATATTAACGGTGTTTAACTCTTATAATAATAGCATTGACAGGTTTAGAAAGACGGTCCTCCTGAAAAAATGGATCCGGTATTATGACTTTTTTTATTATCCTTGCAGGTCTACCTACCTCTTATTTATTTTTATTTACATTTTTGTTGTTATTTTATATTTTTGGATATTTCTACATTTACTTAAATATTATTGAATATTTTTAAATTAAACAAAATGAAATTTAACAATGATAAATCTGTTATATTATTATATGAATAATTGGTTTTTAATGCTTTGGATGAATTTAATATATTTGTTTAAATACAGTTTTTAATTCTTTTGATATGCCGCGTCAAACAAATAATCAGTGGAAAAAAATTAAACATTTTTTAGCTGCTTTATATCAAATCCGTGAAAAAAGTATCAATTGTAAATGTAGTATTCCAAAAGTTGTGTTATAACAATTTTGGGTTAGGTTTGTTGTATTTTTTACATGTAGCACCATTACATCGTGCTCGATGTTAACCGTTAATTTCTTAATCAATGCCACAAATTATTCGTGAGCCTCAAAATCAATAGCGAAAGCGGGCTGGAATATTGAATAAAATTAAGATTTAAAAGCGCTCCGCCGAGTTTTAAATGTTTGCACGGGACTTTACGGCCAATTATGAGTTTGATGCAAATTATGAAGTTGATCTTTTTTATCTGGGCTAACGCGATAATCCCGAGTCACGGCCGCCTCTTTCATTAGCGAATTTCACTTCAGTTTGCCCTCCATCTTTTGAGAGAGTACGAAATTACCTATTAATACTGCGCCCGGGCACTTTGAATATTTTCTTGCTTCGGCCCCGGACATAATCATGAAGATGTTGGGGCTTGTTTTGTGTAAAGTTGGCCCAAATTAACAGGGGCGCACACCCTCGTTATGAGATGATTGAAGACGTTTTGTATAGCCGCCGAGAGATATTGTAACTTCGATAGCTCTTTACTTTGAGCGTAATCGCTGTTTGTTAAAACAATTGGGATGTTAATTTTCGACCAACCCACTTTTTCCATGAAATATAATCAAAATTACCATTCTATTGAACATTATTTTATTAGCTTATGAACGATTATCGATTATATTAAATTTGAGTTAACTTATAAAGAGTATACTTTTCATCTTAAATATTAATATTATTAAGTTCAAGTAGTGCACAATAGTCTTATTAAATTAAGTAATGAGATTAGCCATGGCAAAATTCCAAATCGTAATAGTAAAACATTCCCTAACATGGCTACGGATTTAAAGAAATAAAATCCAATCACACATACACAAATAGCGACGAAAGGAGAAAAGTAGCTATTTAGAAGATAAAATTCGAACTGACACAATACGTGAACTATTAAAGTCGATGAAAATTGCAGACTTAAATGGCAATGGGCATGAAAAGAATGGATAGAAACTATTGAAGCTCAATTGAGACAGATCCTAAGCTGAGCGTTGAAGCATGATATAATGTGGAAACATATTAGATCAAATAATAGTGAAGATAGAGTCTTGAATAGTAAAAAGTATTTTTTACAGCGTTAG
This sequence comes from Philopotamus ludificatus, assembly GCA_022495035.1. NCBI lineage: Eukaryota > Metazoa > Arthropoda > Insecta > Trichoptera > Philopotamidae > Philopotamus > Philopotamus ludificatus. Next base: position 9,882 of record JAGXCT010037095.1, on the reverse strand, counting down.
TAATATTCAGACGAATCATTAGTTATATTATATTAACAATAGTTTTGACGATGGGCGAAATATGTCAGAGATTTATAGAATTGCGACCATAATACTGACAAAATATCAGATTATTCGAAATTTTTTGAAGAGAATATTTGTGAATAGATTTTATGATATATGTAAATATACTTTTTCGTACATAGTGAATGGCCATCAAGTTGTAGAATTGGAATTGTATATTTTTATTTATATGACGATAAATAAATAGTATGACTGAAAAATTTACAAAGCACCAGTCATCCATATAATGGTTCGAAAAAGATTAAAGATAAATGAGGTGGATCGGATAACCCACAATCACCCCCTTACCAGTGCCATAAAGAGTTTTTAGTATTCAAAAATTTTGCCGGAAGTTAAACGATTACTATTATAGCTCAGCCATGACACTGATTTTAATTTAAGCTTAGTTCTGAAATGCATCGCTTCTCCAAAAACTACAGAGTTTTTTTCGGATACTTTGTACGGATGATTGTATTAAAAAATCTTTTTAAATCTATAGCCCGATAAGATCACATCAGTGGGAATAAAATCAAATGTCTTTTATTTTTAAAATATTTTGGAATCTTCTAATTCTATTTGATATTAAGTAATATTAAGATGTCTTATCGGAATAATAATTATGTAAGAAAATACTCATTTCACCTTTAATATATTATTGTAAATCTTCCTAATTACAGTACTATTCTTATGTCATTGTTTCATATTCAATTTTTTCTGCAATAAAAATAGTGAATTTAATTGCACCTTATTTTTATTTTTAAAAGTATTTAAAAAATCTAGAAACGCTGAGCTGTTAGCTACTATTAGTGCTATAATCGTAACTTTCTCTGATCAGATTTGAATTCTTCTAATAAATCAAGATACCTGCATCACTTCTTAAACTATTTAAAGAATATTCACAACGTTTAAATATAATATGCATGAATTAAAACCATGGCAAATAGAAAAACTTCCCTGACAGCTCAACAAAATTTATTTTTTTAATTATATTACCAATCTATTTATTAGAATATGTACACATTTTAATAAGATTAGTTACAAATAAAAAAATAAACTGATTAAACTGTCACAATTTGATTGAGAATATTAATAAATTTGTTCTGAATTTATGATCGCGAAATATAATTATTAATCAAGCACGAAGTAAGACAACAATCAAATTAATAATATAATTAACAAAATTGGATATTAATTATCTCAACATATTTTAATTATTATTTTCGCTTAAAATCGAGCCATTTTGCTTTGCAAAAGAAAGTGGTTTCAGAAAATAAAAATCTATTCAAATCGAAACAATATTTATCCGTTTAAGCGAACAAATATAGCTTCCAAAAAAATTGCAAAGGAAAAGAACACAATGATAAAAAAATATTATTCGCAAAGCATACAAATAGCCGCGTATGCTCTGCTCTGCCTACATATTTGCTATAAATTATAAATTAAATATTTTCTAAAATAATAAAATCGTACAAAATATATGCCATATTTCCATGCTACCGTGTTTTAATTACACGATACTACATATTATTTTATTAGAACGTTTTGAACGTTTTTTTACGAATTCCAATACCAGACGTGCAATAATTTGGCGAATAGTTTTCGTTTCGATAGCGTATATCTGAACTGTGAAAACATTCGAATTCCGTGTTTAATTAAATCAAAGCATTCCCATGAACCAAAATTATAATTCAACTACATCTATATCACATATTCTAGATTTATACAAATAGTTTGTATACAAAAATCAACGGACATTGATATGATATTAGATTTTAATTTAAATCCGAGAGAACTGAAGCGATTTGTGGAAATTTTTACGTAATAAATTGAATTAGATCTATTTGAAGCGTGCTGCTGAATATGAATGCAATTAATCTCATGCACATAAAATTCTCGAGGTCGTATTTTTCTAAAATGCACGATTAAAAATCTATAGTTGTTCAGACTCTTATCAAGATAGAAGAGAGTAGTCTAATAATTAACGCAAACATAGAAGGTTCTTGAAAAATTAGTCCTAGCAGATTAAATCAATACAAGCTTTGATAACTCTTCGCGCTGATGAATTTATGAAGCACTTAAAAATGAATAATACTATATAAAAGATCTAATACTAGTCTTATTTTTTTTTAATTTTGCGGGCTTTAAAAATGTTCCTGGCGTATCTTGACATTGCCAATCACATCAGATGCTTACTTTTTTGCTGGCATTGAAATGGTTTCACGTTTGCGTTCCCAGAACAAATGTAGAAAAATATATAATAGACCTTTACGAGAATCCATAGAAAAATTGTACCGATTGTGCTACGTAAATAGTTTAAATTGGATCCAGCGAGGTCAAGTCTACAAGGAAAACTATTATTTTTCTGCAAAAAACATATAAAAATATCTGAAAGTAGAATTTCATGAGGAATTGTAAGCTAAGACATCCTTTATTACTAAAAAAATATGATTGTTTACATTACCTGGCAAAACAAATCCATATTAGGAAGAGTTTACTTTCTAATAAAAGGAAAATAAACTTATAGTTCATAATATGAATAAGTTACTTAAAACTTTAAAACTACCTTATACATATTTTTTGTTTAACCACATCAATAGTAAATATAATAAACATAATTGTCAAATATTATTGGAAACCGTAAATAGCAACTCCTCGTTTTCGGACTCATTTAAAATTAAAACAAACCTTTTTTCTATTTGTTATATATTATTTCTCTGGGTTTGATTTTTTTAAACATTAAATATAGTGTTAGTGTATGATGAAACTATGTAATTTATTTTACGATAAAATGCCGGATCGGTCATACATATCTATACAAAAAAAATCTTTGCTTGCTTTTAAGATCTCTAAAGATAAGCGAACACTTTTACTTAAAGAAAATGATGCTGGAGATTAAAAAATCCAACCACATTTGGTATATCGCAGCGAAACCTAAGAGCTTCAAAAAATATTTCTAAAACATTATTACTTACCGAGAAGCATTGATCAGTCAAGAATTTTAGGAAGACTAGATTCTTTATATTTTTTTAAGATGTAGACAAATATTGCATTGACAGTAATCCATATTGTAAGCAAACAATGCACCGGGTCATCCGTCTTGTCTTTATAATGAAAATATGAAAATAATATTTCTTAATGAATGTATGCATATAGATCTATTAAAATTAACACATGTTATTTTTGAAAAAATGCTTAATTTTATGTTTTTCTCGACTTTTGCGATTTTTTTTACTGATCCTAAAACCTTCGGAACCAACTAATCACGTTAGTCGAGACTTACTCTGTAAGCTATTTTTAAATAAGTGTCACTACTAACATTATATTCGTGTATTAATACAATTCTTGTAAGTTACTGTGCATTTATTATGAAGTATCGAAAAGTCGTAAAAAGAAATAAAAAAACCGAAGTAAAATATGATGAGAATTCAATTTAGGTACAATCCGTGAACATAGCCCCGGGATGTTTTCTGCGATATAGATAATATGGGGAGAATCGGGGAGCTGAGAGTAGAACGGGGGTGGTGGTAAACAAACGTATTGAGTGTTAAAGCAAGTTAAAAGATGCGATTTTTTTTTATCACCGACATGTAATAATACAGAAGCGATAAATGTGGATATAACATTAGACATATTCCATAATAAAATTGCGCCAAATTCGTACAGAATCATTTCGGAGGAACGTGCACGATCCGACTGTTTCACTATTTTATTCGTTTCGATTTCCGCGGTATTTGCGGAAATATTTTTTTCATCGCCGTGTAACCGAAGAGAATGTTTACTTAGGAATGCCTGCGTACTTATTTACATCCCCACGGTGGGAGATTGCCGAAAACTTTGTTGCTCTTTCGACTACATCCGATATCAGATCTGACGGCTGATCAAACACAAACATCAACACTGGCTAAACCAAAAAGTGGTCCGGCTATATCTGACAAGGCCGGTATCTCTAATACTAAGTTTTTCTACTTAGAATACAAATATATGATTTTCTGCGTGAGCTAAATTTAATCACAATATATATTCGTTTTTATGAAGTAATTAAAATATTATTAGATATTCGTAATTTAATATACACATTAACACCAAATATAGTAGCTTTATATTAGGTATAAGCTTCGTAAAAGCGCTCGAAGCAAACTTACATTATATAAACCTAACCACGAGTATACAAGTTTTCGTTAAGTTTTCCCTCTATTTCTGAAAGAACACCAACATGTTACCATACAACACGTTTTCGAGATTTTCCGCTAGGGTAATCAACCTCATTAGTCCTCTATATATTTCCGTTTCAAACATGTACTTTAAATTTTACATCACAAATTCAATCAGAAATGAATGAGTTTTTATTCGCATCAAAATAAATATGTATATCATAAATGTTTATTTTCATGGAGCTTATTGACCTATTTATGAATGAAATGACTATGTTTGTATATAAAATACTGGAGCACTTAACTGCCGTAAATATAAGTGACAGCGCTTGAGTATAAAATGGCATTTTTGCTAAGTGGTTGAATCAATTTTTAGACGTTAGTCAATATTTAAAAGCTTTAAAATATCTCTAGATATTATTTTATATTGATATATTATTCATTAAAAAATGATTGATACTACTATATAAATTTATTATATACATATTTTAGTTAAATGCCAATTAGAGACTCTGAGCTGAAGCACGCTTAAAAATATTATGGATAATTACATTATTTTCCTGTTTCAGAACTTTTGAAAAAAATCACCGTAGACGCTACGGTGGTTTTTCAATTTCAATTCAATTTTATTATATAAATTTAAAATTTATATTACATAGATAATTGAAAAAAATGTTTTATAAAGATACATATGTCTTTATAATATATTTTGATGGACGTGTTTGTTAGACCTTACAAATAAAATGGACTTTGCGAAGAATCAATCATATTCGAGCAATAAAAGTACAGAAAAATTTCATTCAAGATGTATCAGAGACAGGAAATGGCAAAACGTGATTTCCTCTGCATAAAATCGGAAATATCCGAAAGCTAGTTTTTCTTTGAGCGCGCGCAAAAGTGAAAAATCAGATTTCGCACGATATCCATCTATCTATGTGCAGAGCACACACATACATATAGATATTGGAGATACAGAATAGCACAGATCATCGAGATCGACACGTACCGGCTCGGCTCGGGTCGTAAATTAAAACGTCGGACGTAATCCGCAACACATGTACGCAATGGCGATCGGAAAAACGTGGAAGAAAAACCGTCGGAAAATTGATTGATTTATTATGCGGCTCGGGCGCTTTGTTCGGCCCCAAATGGGCCCCCGATTATGGTATCGCAGGCGGCTGGACCCGGCTTTAAATTTATTGCAGCCAGCTCTATCATCTTGACTCGGACCGTCCATAATTCAAAGCAATATTCGGGACGAATTGGCCCGGTATTAAATTTTCTTCATCGGCGCCATTAATCACCACCGGAATTACAGTGTTCTGTAATGAAGCAATTATTTGCCGTTCGTGGTACGCAGCAGTGTATATGTATCGGTGCTGTGGAATATACAATTTAATGTTCAGGATATTTCTGAAACGGAATTGAAACAATGGCGGATTTCGTCGGATCGTGCTCGCTCTTTGCTGTGCAGGAATATCATGCAAAACTTGCATTTCAGCGTCGTTAATGGTTGTACAAATGCATCAATGCGTACTATTATTAAGAACTATGATTTAATATAATTAAAAAATTAAAATGCATTTTTTTTCATTTTATGATACCAAATATTATTTAATTAAATTCATAAGTTTAGATCGTAAATAAAAATATATTATACATCTGATTCTAGTTTTAACACGACTCCAGAAGGTGAACCGTTTTAATATTTTATACTGATTTTTGGGTCGACACGGTTAAAAAAAACAAAAATAATAATGTTATCTGCTCATTTAGCATTTCTTTATGTTCAAACCTTAAATTGTTAAATAATATGTATAATATACTTTAAATACTACATTATTTTTGCAGGCGTCTTGAGATCAATCATAGATATAAATAACTTTGTAATTGTCGTAAACAACAGATATAACAAAGAATAAAAAAAACAGATTTAAAACGGGTAAAGAGCTGAAGCTTGAAATGCGATTACATTTTAAAAAAAAGTATATTGTACGTACCAAGTTAAATTTTGTATCTTGATAATTATGACATATCCAAATAAAAATTTATTTAATAATTTATTTGGAAAATGTCATATTCTAAATCGATTTTAAGTATCATAAGATCTGAGAGGGTATTTTTGTCGAACTACTTTTATTCATCTAAAGTAGCAAGGAAATTTGAAAACACCGCCAAAATTGATTTAAATGTGAATCGATTTTTAATTTTTAATGATAATTAAAGAATTTGTGGAATAGAAAAAAATACCTAATCAGATTATCGCCAAACACAATGGTTTTGTATAAAAACTTTCGAAACTCGTATTTTTAATTGAATTGAATATTTATGCGTTTTTTTTATATCTATCTAATAATTTTGATTTGAGATTCATGATTTTTCATGATTCGAATTGATCGTCCTATCTTTTGCAACACATAAAAAAAATATTTTATTTCCTAAAGTTTGGGAAATGATCCTCTTAATAATTCTTCTTCTTCGAGTGCTTTGTCCGTCCATCCAGACATCTACTGGTCCTTGTCTCTTCTCCATAAATTTGTCTGTTTTTGTGGAGCTGGAATAATTATAGATTCCCAAATCCAGTCCAGTTGCATATGTTACGAAGTAACGATCGTTCTTTTTTTCTCAACCATCGCTTACTTTAAATGTTTCCCTTCACAATGGCTTGGAAAAGCTTATACTTCGGTCGACGAATGAACGGTTTCATATAATATTAGCAGATATTAAATAATCTCAATGATTAGTAACTGTACTTAATAAATAATATATGTACTATACGATTTCATTTATAATTGTTTTTGAAGTGTTTCAGAATATTTATACAAATGAAAATAGCTTAATGTACAGATGTAACAATACAATACAAAAACTTAATTCTATCTGTATCGAGAATAATTTAAAAAAAAAAAACTTCGGATAGAACATTTTTTTAAAACTCCATTTTTATACGGCGCGGTGTTAGCCTTTGACATTGTTCAACATACGAATATTTAAATAATTTGCTACTAAAATATATATACATATATGTATAATAAAAAGTAAAAACCTCAATAATATCGTGTGGTTTTGACGTAGATATTTATGGTTTTAATGTTTTATCCCTCATAAAATCACAATTTATTATAATAATTTATGTTATATTTCAACATTTAATTTACAATCGTTTTTATTTAGTGTGTAATATTGTATATGTGTGCAACATGTACTTTTTTGTACGGAATTTATATTTATTATCAAGATCTTTTTCTCCTTATAGGACACATATTTAAGTCAAATAAACATATGGTAAAAAGTCACGTCCGATAGCTAGTCATACTGCTGCTGAGCTATTTTCCGGCAGCTATTTCCAGACGTGACCTGGTCGATACATAAGACACTGGAAATATTCAATTTAGATTTTAAACCTAATTTAGGATAAATTTTATAACGAATAACGTTTTGATAAGCTTTCCTTTTTCGATAGTGTATTTCATAGCTCGTTCGATTTCATATCGGCATACTAATAGAGGCGTATCTGCGGCTCTTATTGTTGAATAATTAATTAGAGTTGTTGTCAAATATTTGCAGAAATTTAATAAGTTTTCCAAGTCTCTATTGTTATTCGGAATGAGACGTAGGATCTGGGGAGACTCGTGGGAACTACGGCGGCTGCCATCTGTGTGTCGGCCTTTGTTCCACGCCAAAGAATACACCGACTCTGCGAGACGGAGGAAATTAATAGAAACTCCCTGGGAAACCATAGATTTTTTTTCCAGGGGAATATTTATTTATTCAAGCATTAAAAGCTCTGCAGAGTCGCCGAGCGTTGACACAGGCAAAAATCCGACGGCGCTAGACGCCTTGAATTTTGCGTCGAGATTTTCGCATTCGGATTCGGTGAAACGTACTAAATTCCTGGACGCGATACATCGCCCACCCCAAGCATATTATTGCTGCCCAAATATTTTTATCCGCTGTTATTTTTAAATCTAGATTAAAAATCATAATTAAATAATTATTAAGATTTTTTTTTAAATTAACGACATATTAAAAATAAATAGTACAATTCATTACCGCCACAAGTGCTCTGTGTACATTATTAATTAAAAGCACACACAACGATACATTAATTGTACAACACACTCTCATACTGTCGAGTAAACAATCCTTTTACATCTTTCACAATGGACGTTCGTTATATTTGAATAAGCCGATAATAATCTGCTGAGACGCCCTATTGATTATGTTTAAAACATAATAGGGAAGCCCCCGAGTCCTACGCGGTGCGGCATTAAAGTATCGTGACACGTCTGCCCTAATTTGATATATACGGACGCCCAATTTTTCCACCGTCGATTTGTTCTCGGATTTGTATAATTCAAATTTTGCAAACGTTTGCCCTTCTTCCGTATAGCCTGTGGCCAATGCGAAACAACCGTATATTTTCCCAGCGGGGGCTCGGCAACACAATGAAGGTCTCCTTTCATCCGGAAAATGTACACGTTTTTATACTTGTATGTTAAACAAGGATAGGGTAAGGGTATCTACGCGTGAACCACTTCCTTTTCCGCTTAACCTACCCCCACAGTGGAAAAAATCAAACTCTCGACAGCTCGATCGTTTCAATGGGCACCTGTAAGGGAATGGATCGATGTGGAGATGTATAAAATTCAACCATCTTTTTTTTAGATGACTTTGTATAAAATATTTTGCCTTGTGATATTTTTTAAAAAACTTTCTTTATTTACCGCATTGCTAAATAAAATAAACAAGCGATCAAATATGAATACAAGGTTTAAAAATAATACAAAGAATTTTCGATTTATAGTTTGAATTCTTTATCGGATAAAAAAATATCTATGTATGTTTTTGAACTTGGTTAAAAACTGCTAGCTGTCATAAGCGAGATGAAACAATTTATTTATTCACGTGTTCATTTGAGATGATTGATTTATAATAAATGGAATTACATGACTAAATACTATGATTTATCATCAAACTATAATACACCTATCCTTCGATTCCTTTGGGGTTTAACTAACGTAGTTTTCTAAAACCGAGTAAAACACCAAAGAAGAAAAATATTAATTCTACCGAACCCAAACACATCTGGAGTAAAACTCAATTTTTACACAAGCAAATGATGCGATTTTTGTTTTCATTTACCCTATAAATCAAGAAATGGGCCTATGCCGAATAATTCGTGTGTTACGATTTTTCAATAATAAACATTGGAAGAACACATTTCCGGAATCCCCTATTATATAAAAATAAACCAGTGTTATGGCTTGAAGATAACATGCATATTATTTCGAAAATGCAAGTTAACTGCGACTGAGCTATGTTAGTAGTCGGATAGATGTCCGACGAAAACTATGAATAAAAGCACGCTTTATAAAAATATTTATGTAGGTAGTTTGGCACGCTGGAATTAAATAATTTAATGCCATCTATCCTGCGTTGAATAAATAACTATAAAACAAATAATATAAAAAATTGAAACCAACTGAAATAATATTAAAATGAACCAATGTCGTGGTTTGACACTGGGGGGAGTATTAGTGTGAGACACTCATTCTCCTTGAATCTTTATATGGGTGAATAGCGCTTTTGAATCTTTCTGTTATGCCATACATTCATCGTAGTCAAATAAATATATATATTTAATATATGGTACTTATTTATTTAATATATATATTAAATAAATAAG